>JANHGL010023310.1:20615-37830 GCA_024611195.1 Ceyx melanurus | reverse complement strand
TTGAACATGCCCTTAAAGAACTCCCAATTAATGCATTCTATTGGCCCCATATGATCCTGTCAATTCCGCCCTCCCCCCCCCCCCCCCGCTTTTCCTTAGAACAATTTTTAAGAAGATGTGTACAAGCTGTGATTAAACCACTTCAGATTAAGCTCAAAGTAAATTGAAAAAGTCCTTCTTAAAGCTCTCATTTAACAGTGCTTTACATCCATCTGTAAAATCAGAGCTTTGCTTGCGAGAACCCTCGGAATAGCCCACTTCCCACAAGGTAGCAGAGGTTAAAAATAAAATAGCAAGAAATCCATGGCAAAGCACATGTGAGATTAACGGGGTGAAAGTACTGGAGTGGAGAGCTGTTTTCTTCTGTCTGAGCTCCTCGTGCTGTCGCACACAACCCCCCAGTCTGGAAATCTTAACACTGACACTTTTGTGCAGATCGGTTTGTTAGCGATTTTCAGATTTTAATTCAGCACCCTCACTTGATTATTACTGACATTTCTTTTTTGTAATACTAGAGAGAGCGAGAAACGCGCGTAAACAGATTTTTGCACGAGCTAGGTGGTGGGGAATTTTGACATCAGATCCCCGAAACTCGAGAGAAATGTGCTTGCTTTCCAAGGTGTATTTGTGGAATTCACAAAAAGAAAAAAAAAAAAAGGTGATGTGATCTCAGAGCTTCAGCTGAGCTCTCAGTAGTTCCAGGTGGATGCTGCCCAGTTCTGGGTGTTTGTGAAAAGCGGGAGAGGCTCTCCCGGCTTTATTTGGTTCTCGGATGAAAGTGGGACAAATGAAAGTATTTTGACAATTACCCATTGAGCTTTTCACTCCATTCAAATCTGCAACGCAGCGCTGAAGTTGGTGAGTGGGTGTGCAAGGGAGAAGCAAAAAAAACCAAACCAAACCCCAAAGCACGTAGTATAAAAGCAGGAGAAACGTTTGCACAGTCCCTGGCAAATTCAAATAGCCACGTTTGTTAAAGTTCTGCAGTTTCAAATCATCTGTTCCTCTATTTTCCTGACTCCTGAACAGTAAAGATACTGGTGAAAATTAACCTCTGATGTAAATCACTTGGAGTTAAATACATTATATGGCTTAATTTATGAAAAGATTTGGTCTATTATGTTTTATGAATGTTTATTTTACCCTTACAATCCCAAATTGCAGAAATTAAATACCATAATGAAACTGGGAGTTAAATTGCATTCTCTTACAGGTTTATAAGTACCCTTCTGCTTATTATTGTGCAGCAATAGCATAAAATATTTGGGGAATTATTATTACAGCTGTTTCCAGGATTAAGGGGAAAATGTCCTCTTTTTTTTTATGCATTAGTTATTAGTTCATTATAACTGGCATTCTACAGGTAAAAACATCAAACTCGAAAGAGCTTAGAAATTAAAAAAAAATAAAATAAAAGGGATGTATTTAAAACGAGGTTCTTATCTAATATTTTAGCTCAGCATATTTTCTGTCTTCTAAATATAATTTATGAACTGATTTTTCAGCTGTATGTATTAAGTCCCTGAGCTGGATTACAAAATTTTAATATAAAATACAATACATGCACAGGCAGTTTAAAAAAAAAAAAAAGGTATCTCAAAGACTATATATCTTAATAAACTTTCTTAATATTTGCCTTGCAAGAGAGGATTTCTGAATTTTTCTAGTGCAGTAGAAAGCACAATAGCTGAAAGGTGAACTCTTTTTTGTATTTCAACATTCCCAGCCTGTTAAAATTGTTCCGCCTGCTCCATGATGTTATAAATATCAAGATTAGTTTCCTCTAAAATTACCAGTGCCAGCTGCATTCAGTTTCCCATGTTCTATAGCATTTTGTTACCGGTGTTCTCAGTTTAGTGAGAGGGTTTTAAAAATCAGATTAGTCACAAAAATCCTCGATATTAAAATCTGTTTATCTGTTTCCCATATATTTTATATATATTATACATCAATCCATTTGCCTTGCTCCCTTAAGTACTGCCAGTAATATCACTGTTCTCCCAGCCTTTTAGCTCAATATGCTCCTACATTAACAAAAACCATTTTAATTTCTTCCCTGGTAGTCAGCACCTACAATTTAGATAACTGACAATCATTAAATTGTCTGTAGCAGCAGCTGGTATACGTGTGCCTATATTTTTTGCAGACATGTAGGCAGAAATATATACCTAGAGCCTGTCTTTAAAAAAAACCCCTGAAATTCTACTCTACTGTATTTTGAGCTCAGTAGTGCAGCATATTTATATTATGCATATTTGTAAAAATCTCATCAAATCGTGACCTCTATTTGTACTGCAGCAGAAAGTAGCAATTTCTGCAGCCCCGAAGTCCTTAGAAAATCTTGCTTTGAACCTGTGTGTATTTAAGTTCTTCAGCTGACATCATTTCAGTCTGGGAATATGACATACGGCCACTAATCCAGGATTAATTGAGCACTTATGTGCAGTACAAAACATTCTTTATATATTGACAAATATTTCTAAAAAATGGATTGGTATTTTTGCTGTTAATTGTTTCATTACTGACCTTTACCTCTGCAGACATATGCAGTTTTCGTTTTTTTGGGTGAGACTTTCAAAATATTTTTTTTTTAAGTGTCCAATGCTCAGTGCTAGCAGTGACATTTTTTACAGTCTATTCAGAAGCATATATTTCAGTCTTTTGTATCTCATTTCTTTCTATTTATTTAAAACAACTTAGCATGGAAAATCTTGCAGATTTAAGTGACAGTGATGATGTACAATATGCATAAAATGAGCCTGTCCCTACCCATGGTGTGTATTGCTAGGGACTCCATTGCAATATTTACAGTTAAACTAAACTTTTTCAAATGAAGCAAAATTGCATTTGTTTTGCAGATTTGCTCATCATTAAATGTGAAACATTTCACATTTGTCTTTTTGAGTAATTGGCTTTTTAAAATGATAAGGTGCTCTGAACACTTGTTATGTGGATAGGTCTGACGTTGTATCCCAGAAATCCATATGCCATACAGACAGAACAGAAGAAAGATATTCACAAGCATGTCACAGATTGGACTGAAGCAAGCCAAAAACCAAAGTGCCATGGCATTAACAATAGCACCAGATTTACTGTCACGATTGCAATCTGTGCTGTATCATAGACAGAAGGAGAACTTTTGATAGGTAACACCTCAGTGTTTTTTAAATCTTTTTGGCAAATTATCATTTTCATTATATTTTTGCCTGCCATATAATATTATTATAATGGTATTAAGTCGCACACACGCGCGCACGCACAAAGTTTATTAGCCCTCAACAAAAGGGCTGATTTATGTTCCCTGCTAACTATTCCTCAACAAAAAGGAAGGTATTTTATTGAAGATTAACACACGCTTTAAGGCAAATCATCCACCAAAGTAGCAGGGATTTTTCAGACATCCATTAAGTTAATGAAATCTTAGTTAAGAAAGTCTTAGTTAATAAAATCTTAGCTAATAGAGTTAATCAAGGTCCAGAGGGAAGCCATGTGCACCACTTAAAGCTCAACAGCTCAGAACTTTCCAAAGTTTGAAGGTGGTAAAGGAGCAGGATTAGGGGGAAATATTTTTTTTCCTGGGGTTCAATCACAACTGACTGCATTTTCCCATTGCAAGTATGTAGACATTTCTTTCTGACCATAAAATCGTACATTTTCTTCTAGTGTAAAAAAAAGCTGCATAAAGCAGATTTGGCAATACCATAATTCATGTTGAGCTCTGATAAGTGCTGAAAAAGATTTACAAACTCACAGCTTGACACTGAGCCCACATGTTGGGTAGAGTGGAGAAAAAGCTCTAGAAATACTACATAGAGCTTCCTGGCAGCAAGCAGAGAAACATCAGTCAATTGTTTTTCTTAATTGAAAGCCATCTTGGGACCTTGTTGAAAATAATGTATCTGCCTATCTCTTCTGCTGTTTAAATTACCTGGCTGGGGGACTTGTCCTGGGGCCATTCACAATAGGCTTTTTAGTGAAAGAAAAACACTGAAATTCTCACTGTATATGAATTATAGATTTGAAACACACTTCACGTAGGTAGGAACTTAGAATCGTGAGAGCGCAGACAAACCTTCCTAAACACGAGTCTGGGTGTTGCCACCTTCTTTTCACTAGAAATTCCTCTTTTTATATACTTTTTGAGCACCCTCTTTTGCAATTCTTCACTGCAGATACCACCCCTGTCTGAAATCATTGGGACTACTCGTGTGAGAAACGGTTGCTTGCATAATTTTAGCTCCCTACGTTGTACTGAAAACGACATTGGCAGAGCAGTTGGTGCTTGATATTCTCCCAAACGTCTCAAAGTTTACAGTGGTTCTGCTGCTGTGTTTTGCACTCTCTGCCATAAAATATCTTGTTGCCACAAAATGTTGTGGAAGCTTCATTTAAATACCGTGAGCTGCGCTTTCCTGCCTGGAGTCTAGTGAAAATTGGGAATTACTCAAAATTTTGCTGAAATCAGACGGTAGTAGATTTTCAATAACTTTTATTTTTTCTCCTGTCCAGTTTAAGAAAGTTTTGTGATGGTTCAGGTTCACTCTAGCTTGGGTGTAGCTTCCAAACACATCTCCAATCTCCACTCATACCAGTGCAGATATCACTGAAGATTAGTTGTCATTAGCTGCACCTCTATTCCCTCTTTCCTGGACTTTTCCAGAGCTACCACTGCTAAAGAACTGCAGGGTGGTTTGTGTAGGTGGGAAACACAATTTGAAGATGTAAAAGGTGACGCATGGTTGATAGTGGTGATGTTGATATGAGTGGCAGCACATCCCTTTACCTGCTTCTCCCCCGAGGTGTGAAGACATGTGCAGGTAACTGATACTTGCTCCCAGACCCTGGACTGCTGCTGTTTACCCCTATGGGAAGGGCAAAGTGAGATAATCCCTGTGTAAACCACATTGCAACTTTCCCTACCTGCTTACAGTAGCTTTGCTGTCTCTCTGATCTTCACTGCCAGAGTCAATAATTTGTTTGAACAAGTTTTCCATCTAATCATTAACACACTTAAAGCCTATAATGAGCTCTGTATACATGCAAATGCATCTTTTTTTAAAGTGCTTGTGTAGATTTAAGGGTATTGTTTCCTTGTAAAATGGAAATCGAGCTTTTTCTCACATAAATGCTACAGTCCTTAATAAGGGATGGATCAGCAGCAACTTTCTAAGTTAAATTGAACACTGCTTTTGTCCTTACATACTGTATTTGGGATCTTTTAAAAGGTGAGAAATAACACTTTCAAACCTGTACCAAATCAAATCCTTTAGAAGATTTTCCTCAACCCCTCTCATCTTCTAATAGCAGTCGGTGAATGAACGAACGGTTTCAGTTCAAATGAAAAGCATTTCTAAACAGACCTTATTTTTTTCCCAACTTCTATCAGGTGCTGCTCAACTCCCATTGTATTGAGGTAATGATACTTCAGGATAAATAAAGTCCTGACTTTAACAACGTGAATAAAAAGAGGCTCTCGGATTAAAATGGGTACCATTCACGCGCCGTGCGACAGCTCGGACGACTCTAACAGAAGAGTAACCAGCTCAGGGAAAAAATCAGAAACTGTGATTGCTATTTAACACTGCAGCTTTTCACAGTAGCTCAACACAAAGTTATTTAGCACAGGTGTTTCTGTAAGTCTGATACATTGGGAAAATTCACAAGGTTCGCCGTCTCTCTTGCTCCGTGTCGGCTGTGAAGTTGGTCCTGTGATGCAATGAACGGGTTTCTGGTAGGCAAAAGGAGCTTATAGGCAAATGAGCAAGTTCAAAGATAGGGGCTGATCTAGATTCGTTTGCTTGGTTGCTAATTTTTAACGCTTGACAGTAGTGAGGTGAATGACCTGCCATCGAGCAAAAGCAGTGAAAAATGGGAATGAGTTAGCGTTCCGAGTTAAGCGTGAAGCCGAGATCCTGGTCTCCCCTTCCATAAAAGCAGCTTTCCCGAATACTAAGGATATCAATGCTCTTCCTTTGTTAAGTGAGAGGTTTGATAAATAGTCACCTATTTTAGTATTTCTCCGTGATTTGTTTAGATAGGGTGCATTTCTGTGCTTTCAGCCTGTGCTTGCATTTCAGTTAGAGGTGAGACGCTATAATTGAATTTCTAAACACCTCAAACTCTCAGCATTTTTTATATTTTTTTTTCCCCTTTTACTTCTCAAGTTCTGGCAGTATCTAATTTATGACTTAATTCTTTGTAAGGTCATCTTCTAAGTGAGTGACTTCTAGTTAATCTTCGACAATATGAGTTTGGCTGTGATAGAGAATCAGTTCATCTGTTCTCAGAAGGAAAGGAGTGAGTTATGGGGATTGTTGGCAATTGAAGACCCAGAGTTTAGCTGAAGCCTAGGTATAATTGCTTACAGAGTTATTATTGTTCTCTCATTTTTTTCAAGGTGATCTGGCTGCGTTTTGTCTAGTATAGCCAAAGGTTATTAAAGAAAAGATTAAAAAATCCTTTTCTGATACTGTGTTTTTCAAGGGGGTACATAAGGTTACTAGTTTAGATTTGCTTCTAATAGTGAATAGGTAGTGGTGGGGTTTATTTATTGGTTGCCTTTTCCCCTCTGATCCCTTGACAGGTTACTCTCTCAGTTGGGCTAGAAGGTATAGCTTTCTTTTGCTGTCAGGCTTACAACTGATAGCTAACTTTGTTGCTTGTGGTTCTGCTGTTAATTTACATGCAGCTCTTACCGACTGTCACTAACATATCTTTTGTTCCCTGAAATATTCACTCTGTGAATAAATAGAACTTTTCTGCTATTTTTGCTCTGAGTGATTTGCTCATTTCACTCGAAAACAGCACAAGTGCTCGTATTCTGGAAGTTGCATATTGCTTAATGAAGTACCTTGCTGAATCAGGGCTCCCATGTTCCAGCAGATGAAAGAAAAGCACATAAGAAGCTCTACTGCCAGGTTCTGCTTTGAATGTTTTTCTTTTAATCAAATTTTAGACTTATTAGCATAGCGGATCATGGTTTTGCAAAACAAACAAAAGCTTCTAGTCTTGTTCTTGAAAGCATTGGGAAATGTTAATGTAATTGGTTCTGTTTATAGTTCAAACTCACTTACATGTCTCTGCTCATAGACACGAGTAATGGAGAGAGTCTCAGTTCTTCCAGCTCTGCTCTAATGAGTTAGTGCCCCAAATCACAGGGAAGTAACTTATCGCTCTCTTCTCTCAGAGTCAAGAATCTGATAACATTCTTAAATGGTGTTAGTGGCAGGAGAATGGTGCAAGGATTAGGTTGTGGGTGGGAATGTAATACAGGGTAACATAACACTTTCAGAAACAAAAGCCTGAACTTCCAGTTTCCTTAAGGTTTTCCATTCCCCTCACAATTTAAAGTGGATGTTTCTGACTGAATGCTGCTTTTGAGTTGTCCTGTGCTATTGAGTTTGGGGAGAGCCACAGAGTACCTGGTGTCTCTAGCAATGTGGTGAGTCAGGGGTGTGTAGGGAGATGCTCTGGTAACAGCCCTTCTGTATCTGCAGTTTGTGTTGCTGGATAAGCACAAGTCTTCCAGCACATCCACAGTGCTTGAATTAATATGCAATGATGACATCTTTGGACAAGGAGGCCATAATGCATTTTAAACCACTCTATTTATTTCCCTGTCATGTGTACTGTACATTTATTGGTGACAAGAAATGGAGTAACAATCACAGCGTTGCAGGCCTACAGATAAATATGGCCTTATGATTATGGCATGGAGGACTCAAAACCCAAATAGCCAGCCACTCCCCTGCTTGATAATTCTGTGTATTTTTAGCTTCTCTTCTATTTAGATCCCTAAGTTCCTGAATGAGCTGTCACCCCAAACCTGCATTCGCCTATACTGCATCATCCCAAAGCTTGCACCAGCAAAGAATATCAGGCTTTCAGACACAGCATATTTAGAAAAGAGAGAGAGAGAGTCTGCCAAATTCCCAAAAACCACTTCCCAATTCCCCCCACGAATAGCAGGAAATTACTTGTTATCAGTGGGTAATTCAACCACAAACATTATTGATTATCCAACCTCAATCTTTACAGCTTCGATGGCCAAATATTTTGCAATCATTCTCTCTATTTAAAACTAGAAGATGTGATTTTTATTTTGGAAAAAATGGGGGGTTTCGATATTTTTTCCTGCATGCCACATCACACTGTGGTGCATCCCTCCAGATTGGCCAGTGTGATAGCCAGAAACTTGAGTGACAGATGTCAAAGTGTACATCATGTTCTACTACATGAAAAAAGTCTATGTTGTTTAAAAAAAACCTCAGATACTTTTATAAACTATACTTATTCTTAAAATAACATATATGCTTTCATATTTGGTACTTGGTATATCCCAGTGCATACCAGAAACTCAAACATCTACGTGTTTCTTATAGGGTTTTTTTCTGATTTCACTGTTTAGCTTAAAAGCCAATACACTACAGAATCGATCAAAGTAGGTTGTCTTGTTTGTGAGCAATGTAGTCAAATATTTCAGTAATTTTTCACCCAATTACCATTAGCTGGCTAAATTCAGTCAGTGTAAGTAATACACTGAGTTTTGAGCTATATTCCCTAGAAAAGCTCTCCTTAGACACCTATTGTGAGAAGATAATTTGATATTTTGGTTACACAATATTTTAAAATAACATTTAAAATAACTTTCTGTCATTATTACAGTGATACATAGAGTAACTGATATATTCAGGTGCCAGTGCATTTCCAGAATGTCTAAAGAAAAATCCAGAGTCCTCCAGTACTGGAAAACTGGTTTAGAAACTATAAAGATAATTTGAAGAAGTGTAAGAAAGGTTCATAGTGTATTAGGTTTTTAGGAATTGCATTTGAAATGTCCATATTCTTGTGTACTCTAAGAACTGTACATATGGTATCACCCATGAAAGTTTTCTAGCAAGGTTGAGACTCGGAAACTAGATTTCAGATAGGTGTCAAAATACATTCATCTTTCTCTTAAATCTCAACAGCATCATTTTTATTAAAGCACTGTCTTTTTTAAATAGAAACCTTTTCAGCTGCTGGAGTTGGCAATGTTTGTTTTCTTAACTGGACCAAATAGCCTTATTCAAAATATTTTTCATCCTGTTTAGCTTTTCCTAATATTTACGTGCAAATAGAGGTGGAAAGAGGCAAACCGAAGACGTTCTGCATTGTTTGCTCCCTGCATGCAAGGGAAGACAGCAACCATTATATTTTCCTGTCTGCAACACTTTAGGAACTTGACACAGCTGGCAGAGTATGTGTTCAGATCATGGACCAACTTTGATGTTTTACATTGTTATTAAACAATAGCTGGCATGGTCATGTAGCAGCAGGATATTACACTTACTGTTCAGTGGACCTGTTTTTATAGAGGGGACCTCCTGCCTCCTTGCCCCAGGCCACAAAACCCTCTACTGTGGAGATGGTGTTTTGGATCTCTAGCAGTAGGAGGATTCTTGTGTTGTATTGGCTTTTGGCAAGTTAATAAAAGAACGTAAACAGCTATTTTGGAAAGGGACCACGTGGTCTACAGGCTTGGTGTACAGAGAGGTTCTGAATCACCAAAAAAAAAAAAAAAAAAAAAAAAGGAAAAAAAGGAAATACTCGAATGAAAAGCAAATGGTAAATATAAGAATGGAAAAATCCCATTCAGTGGTGCTGTTTCATCTCTAAGAGATGCTTTATTCAACAGCGGGTATCAATCCCCACGAGTAACAGCTGCTATCAGAGGATTTGCAGGTACACCTTTGTTCACTGCTGACTGAATTTGTGTCAGTATTCTAATGCAGCAGATTCCTGCTTTTCACTCAACCCAGGATTAGCATTGACTTGGGCTGGAGGGCATTCAAGCTGCTGTTCTTCTTTCAGCTGTATTTCTCAGCTAACATGGAATTGGTTCCAAAAGTGGTGTACAGGATGCAAAAACCTTGAATTCAATGCAAATCAGTCTGAGCAGCTCTAAAGTTAACAGGTGTTCTCATGAGTGTAAGTAGACAAGGAGCAATTCTTGAATGTTTTCTAAACATAAGCATGGCCAACTCTGGTATTATAAGTATAAAGATATTTAGAGCAACATCTCTTTTTTTTTTTTTTCTTCTTGTGCAATCTCAGCACTTATTAATAGGAGACATGTGTCAGTAAATGAAATACTAAAAGCCACTACCAGCTTCTGCCTGCAAATAATGTGGCTGTAAAATACTCTGCTCCTGATAAATAAATTTCTGGCTAAAATAAGAGTCAACTAAATGAAATCTTTACACATAGCACATATATATTTAAAATATATATCTTTCTTTGCGCTGAAGGTAGAGCATTCATTCTCCCTTTGATAATTTTGTTTGTTTCAAGGAATTATCACGTTGAGTCTCACTCACATCTATCATAAAGTGTTATAACATGCATATAAAATTGGACAGGAGGACCATTCATCACTAGGTATTGTCCAGCTGGTAAAACTAAGAAAGACAGGACTTCTCTTAAGGAACCATTGCCAGTATCTCTGTGTGTGGCTGTGTAATATATGGCTTCAAATTGCAAGGCAATAACAGTAAAATATTACCCCAAGGAGAAAAGTAGCTTGCAGTAGGTATTCATACACTGCCTTTAGTCTTCATCTGTGGACAAAATGTGCAATTGCCTATTCCCTTACTTCCCTCAGTGTGCAGACACGACTGAGTTGTGTCTTCATTATTATTATATCCATTTCTCCTCTGCTTCAAGCCAGTGTTGGGGGGACTTCTTTCTCACTTCCTAAGTCTGGTGGCTTCCATCTCCCCTGCCTTGGGCTTAATGGCTGGCAGAAGTTCCTCCATCCTGCAAGCGTGGCGAGGATGATGCATCGATGGGGCCGGAGCAGAAGGTGGTACAGGCAAGGGGTACATGGGAGGCTGTTTGCAGGTTTCTTGACATCCAAGAGGTCATCTGCTGCCTGTCTCACATCTTCCTTTTTGCTCTTAGCCCTCTGAAGGAAAGCCCTGTTTTTCAGAGGCCAATCCAAGCAGTCCATCTGTGTCTTGCACAGGGCATAGTTCCAGCACAGCAGATCAGCAGGAAATACTTCCTCTCAGTATGTTCCTTGGATGTTTAGCAGAAGGTACTTGCTCTTCCTTACCTTCCCCTTCAGTCAAACAATATGTGCTTGCTTTTCACATATCTCCAAGGGCAGCAAGAAATAAGAGCTGGACTGGTGGATAAGAGAGGGAGAACAACAAGCTTTTTCTTGAAAGCAATGGGAGCATCCCAGTATCCCTGGCAGAGCACTGGACCTTTCCCCCTTGAGGGAGGCACCTCCAGCCTGAGCTCCTTTTCTAATCCAAGGAGGAGTTTTGCTCTGCTAATCAACTTTAATCATGACCTTCTATTTGCTCAGTATCTTCCTTATAAGCAATATAAATCAATTCTTCTGCAGCTGAGATTCTCCACAGCCAGGAAGGAAAGGAAAAAATTTGTGACCTAATGCAGAGTGAAGACCTGATTCCTTGCTAATAGGAACTGCTATATACTATGAGTTTGTTGAACAGCAGAAGGGAAGAATTAGGCTCAAGGATTTTTCTTCTTCTTAGTAGTCCCAGAGTTCATTGTTTTATTACTAAATGATGTTGCAGGACTCAGACTTAGGAATTTACCAGGAAAAAAAAGAGATTTGTTCACCACTGCTGTGATGCAGTTTCATTTAAAAATGTGTTCTTTCTTGTAAGTTTGAGGCCAGGCTTCAGACAGCTGAATCCACTGCAGAGTTATTGATGTATATACCCCAAACACGAGGTTAATTTCACTAAAAAGCAACTTACTGTATGGGAGCAGGTTGCTTTGGTATGATTCCCAGAGAATGGATGTGCAAGTCAGTCAGACTGCAAGGCAACACAATTGAAGACATATCTTATAAACATCTGGCAGCCATTGGTCTTACAGTTGCTAATATTGCAGAAGTTGTGAAAACACAGGATCTGTTTGTTGCCTCTCTGCAATGCTTGGCTTTCACAGCAATTTTTACAGAGTCAGAAGAAACAGGGTAATTACAACACGAGGTTCAACATCTTTAGATATGTCGAACATTTTCTCCTGCTTAAAACAAATATTCCCAAAGAAAGTATAAAACATTTTTCCGACTTGCAAAGTTTTTGCAGTCTATCATTTAAATTACTTAAATAAAGGGAGCTTTACTACTCCCAAAAGCTGAGAATATAACACCCGCCATGCATATTAGCTTGATCTTTTTGACAGACCAGGAAAGTGTTTGTGTGTGCCAATTAAAACAAAAATGGATCCCCAGTGGCTTGTTCCTCACACAACTTCTGAAGACTGCTATCATTGTATGCTGGGGTAACCCTGGATGAGGCGGCTATCCAAAGTAAACAAACTTTTCAAAACTTTCATGACAGATGGGGGTTACAAATGCATTTTAATAAGAGAGTTGCCAAAGCAACTTTTTTTTTTTTGCAATCAGCGTATATTTACTTAACATCTAGCAACATTGGGAACACAAGGCAGATACTTTCTCACAATATTTTTTAACAAATATCTTTTTTTTTTTGTGAAAGATTGGTTGAAGACCTTTTCTTTCAGGCTGATATCTCCCCGTCACTTCAGTGTTCACTTTGCTCAACATCCAAAGGACTGCTAGATCAGGAAAGCCAGACTGTAACAGGAGACAGACAATCTGCTTGATAATGAAATTTCTGTGGCAGTCATAAACATCTAAGAGTCCTTTAAGTAATTTAACTATCAGCATAACCACAAGTACCTCTGTTTGATAGGCTGGATCATATAATGGATAAATGATGCAGTATGAATATAATGCAGCTCAACACTGATCATTTTGTTCTGTTTTACTTGCATTTCTGGAATATTGGACACAGCTCTATGGTACAGAATGGAGAGATATTTCTCTTCTCTGCTCCTTACTCATTGAGCACAAACGTGGCCAAGAGACTGGATTATCTGTGAGAAGGAATTTCAGATCAACTTCCAGAAATGCAGTTAGACTTTTGACATGTTCTTAAAAACTTACATGTCTCTGTCCCTGTTTAATTCAAATCCAGTTAATTAAACCACTAAGGAGCACAGTGTCTCCCAACTTTAATTAATTCTACTTCTACTGTGAGTATGGGTACATGAGTATCTATGTTTCATCTGTTTATTCTCAAGCTATATTATATTCTAATGGTTTGTAAAGAATATTTAGAGAGAAAATTCCTAGTTTCTTTTCTTCATTTATTTTTTTTTCCTTTCTTTTTGAGACTCTTCCCACATTTCCTGTCCCAGGAGTGATGGCTGCCATGCAGATTGAGAGTGGCATGTCCTGTATAACATGGGCTGGGTGGCTAGATGCCATCCTGCCAAAATATCTCAGGAAAATAGAGGAAAAAGCCTAGATTTCTCTTTGTGATAGGGAATCAGGATGATTAGCATGATGAGGGGGAAATAAACCTTTGAGAGAGCAAGGTGAGATGAAGGGAGCAGTGGAAAGGGGAAAAGTCTTAGCTTTTGAGCTAGAAATGCTCCAGCGACTCACATTTCCTTTTTGCCTGCACATTATCAAGGGCAGCAATCCCAATGCACCATGCAACAACAGGAACACATTTTATTGAATTTCTGCACACAGAGGTATCTGTCAATCCAAGTTTAAATCACTTAGTGTTCACCACAAGCTGTGTGAGTCCCAGGTGACATGAAAATTTAGGTTTTCTACACCGGACTGGAGTCTTGTGGGATTTCCACAGTCCAGACATGCTCAATAATCCAGAGCTCATTGGGGTAGGTTATGTGAAGCTTCACCCCAGTAGTCCTGCATTTTTGCCATTGTCCCACATTCAGAGGGAATTGAACAATGGCTGGTTTCAATATTTCTCTGGAGAAAGAACTATGTGATGGCTGCTTGGTGGCCATGTGTGATCTATATGTGAGCCATACTTTTCTAGAGCTGCTCACTCTGTTCCCTTTTGGGGCGGGGTACAGACTGTAAAGGGGGTTTTGCTGCATTTCTCCTTCCCCCATAGGATTCTTCACTTCCTGAATTGAAGTTTGTTCTTGGCATTGTCTAAAAATAGTTCATCACTGCAAAT
The DNA here is from genome assembly GCA_024611195.1 of Ceyx melanurus. NCBI lineage: Eukaryota > Metazoa > Chordata > Aves > Coraciiformes > Alcedinidae > Ceyx > Ceyx melanurus. Next base: position 23,782 of record JANHGL010023310.1, on the reverse strand, counting down.
AATAGTTAGAGTCACCAGAGATGCATAAGTACACTTTGAAGTGAGTGAATCAATAATGGGGTTTTGTGTTTTTGTTTTGCTGCGTGAATTTATCGCCCTTCCCCATATCTCCATAGGGTGCTGATCAGGAGGATTGCTAGAATTACCCCCATCCCTGTTCTGCAGCTAAAAATAAATGTTCTTACATTGATTCTTACAATGAATGTATCTGTAGAAATATATATTGGTGGAGAACTAGAGGGATGCCATTAAGATGACTATTTTTTTTCACAGAAGTCCCCAGACCAAAGTTTACAGGAAGACTATAAACAGAATACCCTGGGTTTATCCCATGGTGCTTTTTCTGACTTTTATCTCCTGTTTTCCATAGTTGTAGGTATATTAGGAAAGGTAATAATCTCTGAGACATGTTTTTAAAGTTAACCTGGCTGATCTGTGAAAGTTTGGAAGTCCCAAAGGAGCACAGCCATGCCTGGCACAACTGCAAGTCCCAAAGCACAATCTTGCACAACAAAAAACATATGATTTGTAAGATTTTTAAGAACTGCTGATCCTGAGTGCGTTTCAGGTGTATTTATGTTTTAGGTAATGGTAATGGTATTAATAAGATTCAGTGTCCCATCTTTCCTGGAGCTATATAGGTATCTTTTTGTTTACTAGCATACATCTCAATGTGCACAACTGTGATACATCATTATGGTGATGTGCAAAAGAAAGCTCATCCCTTCATTTGCAGCTGTATAAGGTGACAAAAGAAATCTTTAATAAGCCACAAATAAAATAAGATAAAAAGTGTTTTACTTGTTGGCAGCCCAGCAGCATATTGAATTTATCACACATTTACCTGTCGTGAGCTGTATTTTCAGAGGATCAATGCTTAACCACAGGACTGCACAACAGTTCATTGTAAAAACTACCATGTGAGGGGATTCAGCCTTTAAAGTGATTTTTCCAAGGTTCTCTAGCAAGAAGAGAGAGAGATTCTGGGCATCCTGACTCTTCTGTAAGCAACGTGAAGGGCAGACCCAAGGGTTAATGTCACTTGTCATTCCTCATGGGTATTTATCACCAACAGCAGCATCATAATTCTGCCTGGTAAGGTGAAGCTAATTCCAGACTGTAGCCTTTGCAAAAAATGATGGCAAAGAGAGAGGGATTTCAGGAAATATTTAAATAAGTGAAGTACCTGGCACAATGGAGACTGGCAGCTCTATCTAGAGCACTTCATCTTTATTTATTTATTTATCTGTTTGATTATTTTTTAATTATTTTTTTTTCCCCCCCTCTTCCAGATTTGCCTTTCATTTGTTTCTCCAGTCCCTCTGTTTATTTCAGCAGTGCCTGATACGGGGCCGGTGTTTTAACACGCCTTAATATTGAACAATTTATGCTTGTTGTTAGTTATACATCATTTAGAGCTGTGATCATAAATTGTTCAATCACAAGGTTTAGTCAAAGCTAGCATTCTTTACTGATGTCTTTTCCCAAGGGTGTTGAAAATTCGATTGTTCAAAGTGCAAATATGGTTTAGCAATCCCTTCCAAGAACCATTTATCTGAAATCCTAAGGAGGTAATATATAAAAGTGGGATAGGAAACCTGCACATTAAATGGGATTTACCAGCCAAAGCCTTTGGAACTGTTTCCCTGTGAATGACTGGAATGGAGCAGAACAAAGTCAATTACTGACTGTAATTAAGGAGTGGATGCATTTAAACTGTAGAGAGCAGTAGCAGTCTTCTTGAAACTGTCTAGTTACTCTGAAGATTAGTCTGAGGAAAGAAAGAAAAGGACTTGAACTATATCTTACAGAAAGTATATTTTAAATGAATTCACTTCCCTCCATTCTATGATCTGTTTTTACAGATTTTCTCATAAAACACTGATAATATATGATTATCAAAATAACACATTCAGACAAAGAAACTTTCAACATGTATTTTGCTTTGGTCTTGTTAGCAATGGAGTATCTCTTTTGCATATCATACAGTGCAAATGTTTATGCAGTGCTGAATACTTGTATTTTAATAAAGCCTGAATTTACTGAACGGAAGACTGAACTATGTTGTGTCCTTTTTAAGCCTTCAAAATACAGTGAATCTAATTATATATGTTGCTCTTACTTTGAAAACGTTATTGCATTTTATAATTTTAATAATGATTTGTTTATACTGCGAGAGAGGCATTAGATTGAATTGTTGCCTGTGTTTAGTCTAATTCATATCTGCATGTATACATTAATAAATTGTGGTAAGATATAATATAATATAAGATGTTTTGCGCCCAAACCTTGCTGTGTGAGCTGGGCACAGAACTGGAGGTCAGTTCTTTCAGCTGCTCACCTTAAGCTGATTTTTGCCTTCTGATTAAGGGAACGGTGAGTGTGAGAGCGGCGATGAACGTTATGGCTGTGGACTAATAAGGCAATTAAATTTTCCCCAATAAATAACTCTCCCATACAGGGAACAACGGGGTGGCTGGAGGGGTCTGCTCCTGAAGGGCACGGATGGGATGGGCTGAACATCTGCAGCCGGGCAGCCTCCGAGCCCGCGCTGGGGGACCATTCCCACATTCTCCACAGGGCTCTCACAGGATGTCTCTGCTGGAGCTGCTGTGCTGACAGGATTTTCCTTAATGCTGATGACTTTGGAAACCTTCCTTACAGGCATTTCCTCAATAAAGGGAGGGTTATAGAACAATTAATACAACATTAAGTTGTTTTGGCTTTATTTTTTTATTTTATTTTTATTTTTTTCTTTTCCTGGTAGTAGTTGACTCTTATGAAAAGATTCAGGGAGTATCCAGGCTGGTGAGGGGCTGTTGTTTCTTCTATGCTTTAGTAAAAACTCTTGACATGGGGCAGATGCAGTGAAACAGTAGCACTTCAGGTCAATGGATTTACATAAATAGGCTGTGCCAGGTCTTAATGGCTTTGCTCTGCTTTTCCTCATGCTTTGATCAGAAAGAAATCTCTGTTGTCCACTGTGTTCAGCTGAAAAATACTTGAAAAGGTTATGTCCCTTAATAATACAGTCCAAGGAGCATCCCAAACCTGCATCATCCCCCAAAAAGTTGAAAGCTGAGTGTACCAACTCTTACCAACAGAAAATAAGAGAAAACTTTGGTTGCAGAGCTGGTAGGATCAGTGTTGGTGAAAAGACACATATT
>JANHGL010023310.1:0-20357 GCA_024611195.1 Ceyx melanurus | reverse complement strand
TGTTAAAAGTGATGTATCATTTATTATCATGGTGGCTTACAGAAGTTCAGACCAACAGCATATGCATGTGTATTTCCACCAAATATTGTTAGGCAGTGGAATAGCATTATCAGGGGATTGAATATTCTTTTGATAAATATTCCCAGTGAGTGGGTCAAAAATGTAAATCAACTTCTATTCAGACAAACTGGGGATTTTTTTTAATGATAAATGGGCTCCTAATTACCCTGCTACAGCCATCTTTGATGGTTTGTTTTTTTTTTTAATGTAAAAAAGTGTGATATTATTAATTTTACCAAGATGTTTGGAAGTGGACTTTGAACTCACAGGTACATAATAACTTTGCAAATTCTACAATGGAGGTACCAGATATAAAAATAAGAATACCAAATGGAAACTGCAAATAGCAGGAATTAATTCTGATACCGCCTTCATTTCTTTTCGGGTTGCTTTGATTTACATTTGAACTGTGTCTCGAAGCACTGAGTTTTCTTGGCTTTTCTGAACTTTTGTCACATTCCTGTTAGTTTTGCACTATTCCTGTTCAGTGGTTGCATTGTTGAGACAACATCTCGTTTGTTGTGACATATTCAAACCAGTTTGCAGACAGAGGTTCGAAACTCCCAAGTAACTCAGCACTCCAGGAGATAATTCTTGGTACAAAAGGGAAGCATTTGGGTACGTGGGAGAGAAAATAGAAGAAAATGATTTGTCTGGTGTGTGCTTGACTTACCTGTGTGTGTCCATTCCCTCCTCAGATCACGACAGTGTCAGGAAATGAGTTCCTGCTCCAGTCGGATATCGACTTCCTCATATTGGATTGGTTCCACGCTATCAAAAATGCAATTGACAGATTGGTATGTATTTGTTTTGGCTGTTACCTTTATTAATTAAGATGTAGCAATTTCAACTTCATTTGCTCAGGCATCTCCACAGGTTTTAGGCAGTCAGCAGCTAGCTAGACATTCCTTTCTCTGAAGGATAGAAAAATGTGTATGCAAATCTACGAAAAAATGTCAGATAAACAAGGTTGTTGAACAAAAATGTCATTTGATTCTTGCCTCAAAATGGAATGCTACATTTATTTCTCTGAAATAACAAGAACATTGGTTTGCTGAGGGTTGTAAAAGCACACAAGCACTTAATAACTAATGAATTTTTGCATTTTCTGTTTATGTAGCCTACAGTATATAATCTTCAATAGAACTATTAATACATTTGAGCCTTTTATGAATTTGTGTATTACTTATTCACAAGAATAACACGAGCAAATAATATTCCTTTGTAACTGATTGCTGTTATTCTCCCAGGAAGGCTGGGGGTTTTCTACTAGAAGTAAGCAGGGCTGCATTTTATTAAAACAGCTTTTAATTACCAAACCAGATTCAGCTGTAGCTTTTTCTTTCTTTTTTTGCCACTCTCAGTACAAATTCCAAGTGTCTTCCTCCTACCCCTTCCTGATCCAAGAATGTATTTTTTGAGAGGGCACTGACTTTCCTTGTTCACTGCAGAGCCCGGTGAGAGAAAAATATCCCCATTTCTTGCATTTTTCAGAGGCTTTGCTGCAATGGAATTGGCAGAGCAGGCAGAGGCAGCCTCTTTGAAAGGGTTAATCTGAACACGGCTACTGTTTCCTTAAAGAGCTACAAACATTATATTACCCTGAGGCTATAATCAGCCAAGGAAAGTTTGATCTGATGATGTATGTCTTCATATTGTGCATTTCATTGGGTGTGTGAAGATATTTATATCCTACTGAAGATTTTGGGGTGGAGTTTTCCATGGAGACCTAGAACCCTTTTTTGGGGGGGGGTTCTTTGTTGGTTTGGTTTTTTTCATGTTATTCAGCTAAGCATCTCATATACTTGATTATATTTTTTAGTACTACTAAGGTAATATTACAACTCCAGCAGCTCTAAGAGCAGTGGCTGGTAGGGCACCACCTCTAAATGGTTAAGGTACCTGAGGGCAGGGCTTGTCCCATCAGTGAAGATTTGCCTTTGCTGCCTGCACAGGGCACAATGCCACCACCAAGCACTCAGTGACCATTTCCTACCTATTTATTATTTCAGTTTGAAAACTTTGGGTGAGTGTGTAAAACCTCACAGCTTTGCAGGCCACTGGGATGGCTAAATCTCACCTGACCAAACACCATGGGAAGAGATGTGTGATTGGTCAAAATATCATCTCTCTTTTTTTCTTTATTGTTACTTCCTTTTCTCTGTTAAGGGTCCATAATTGTCGCTGTGCACTGGTGAATTAGAGCAAATGAGTAAGTCCCCCACACTTCCCTAAGCTTAGACCAGAAGAATTCAACCCCAGATTTATAAGGTTATCTGAAACAATTGCATTTGCAAGAATATTTATTGTAACTATCTAAATCAGAAAAAGCAATTTAAACAATCTTCCTCTTTGCAAGCACTGGGAAGTAGCCTGCAATGTGGAAATAATTTTGGTCTCTAAAGCCTAAAGAAGTAGGCCTTTTGTTTTCCTCACTTAAACAGGAATTTATCTCAGAAATTAAGATCAGTCTGTCAGGGCCATAAAAGCTCTGCCATATGACAAATTTTGCATTACATTTTCCTTAAATTATATACTCGCTGCATCACTTGCTGTTTGTGCCTGTTAGCTTCTGATTCTGTACTGGCATTCTGTAATCTCTTGCTTCATTCTGACAAATAATTATTTTATTAAAAGCATGCACATATATATATTCTTTTCCCAGCAAAAAGAACGGAGTAGTACATCGAGAAATTTGGAGTTGAAACTCAGAAGATCCTCCAGCATCGAATTACTGAATAGCTTAGACTCTGAATCCAAAGAACCAAAGCCTGAACACAGAAAATCTTTAAGTAAGGCTTTTTTCTTTTCTGATTTTTTTTTCTTTTGTGTCTTTTTTTCCCCCCTTTCCTTTTTAAATAACTATGCCATTACAGGGTAAGATAATTTTTATTACATACAGAATGTAAGGAAGATCACTGAGAATTTTAAAGCTGAATGTGTTCTGTGCTGATATACATAACTTGCATTTAAGTAAAGACAGCTACTAGCTCCACACTTTTAAAGGGTGACATTCTCTCCTAAGCAAAATAAATTTGTTTAGGAGCATAGACATTTATTCAAGCCATTTATTTTTAAAAATAAGTAACATGAGTCCTATCTTAATGGTCTGTTGCAGTTGTTTTGTTTCCATTTTAGTAAAATACCTCCAATTGCCAGAGTAATTTTGTTTGTTGTATATTTATACACTGGTTTGCTGAAAGAACTGACACAGCCTCTGTAGCTGACAATCAGTACTATATCTATAATTTTATAGTAGGCAAATCCCTGGGATCGAGGTTGATTTTTGTCAGTGGGATTCGACAAGAAAGTGATCTAAACCTAGCAGGGGTGTGCTTCCCTCCACGGGGACCTGCCTTCTCCACTCTGTGATGTTGTGGGCAGCAGAGGCAGGAGCTGGTGGTGACCCTGAGTCACTCTCTCAGCATTTTTTTTTTTTCTCATTTCACCCCCTCTCTCTCATCTTTGTTTTCCTTCTTTGTTTGGCGGGAGACTCACATCCTGCTTCTAATGTCAGCACCGTGACAGCTTCAGGCTCGCGTGCTGCTACCAGATACCTATAGGTACTGAAGTCCTGTGTAGGAATTTGCCCGCACTCATTTCAGTGAAGGATCAAAGCCACAGACGTTGAGAAAAGGGGTTGCATTAAAAAGACTTCAACGTAGCTCTTTTTAATGATAATTATCCACACCATCATAAATACATGCACACAAGCGTGCACGCTTAGACACAAATACAGAGATTCATTAAATAGCCTTTTTTTTTGCAGAGCTTTTTGTTGTTATTTTCCTATCATATGGGAAAATTGGGGGGGGGGGATTTAAGTTTTGGGTTTCTTTTTGTTTTGTTTTATTCTGGTTTGGGGTTTTTTTTCTGTAATAAAACATAATGTAGCCTGAATGTAGCTTGTGAAATATTGTCCCAATATCTTTGTGCTCTGTGTCTTACGTTGCATTTCTCAGAGGAAGAAAAATAAGACTGTGAGCATGCAATGTTTTGAGGGCCTGATTCTGCTCTTATTGTGGCTGTTAGCAACATACCCATAAACTGCCTCAGCACTCGGGGATTTATTTATTTATTTATTTAGACTTCTCACATCTCTTTAAATGAAAATTTGTCAGACAAAACAGCAAAAGTGAACATGAGCAGTGACAGAGAGTTAGTCTACATTTCTTTTCAAACCTTAGAGAATCCTGAATAACTGTTTTGTTAAAGGCTATTTAAACTCTTAAAAAAATGTGAAAATATCTGCTGTGAAATCTCCCCGAATCGAAGCTTGCATTTAAACACTGGAGATTGGATTGCTTCTAAAATATGTATTCAGAACTTTTTTTTTTTTTTGGCCCCTTGAGATCAAGCAATTATGTGGAATTAGAAAAATCATATTATTCACTTACTTATTAGTAGTCTAAGCACAAACTGTATTGTCAGTTTTCTGCCTTTGGCTTTCTGTGCCCTTAATGTTCACACAAGTATCGTAGCCAGAATTATCGGCAGCTAGAGCCAAAATTGCTTTAAAAAGGCATGAGAACTGGTAATGACACATTGTTAGCAGTTAACAGGTGGTCGTTTCATTGTCCAGTTTGACTGCAGAGCACAGAGAAGATATGTGCAATATCTGCAAGTGTGTTTATAAAGTTCTTGCAAAGTTTAACAATTTCAGAGTTTTATAGTGCTCGGATATTGTTGAGCGTGGCCAATCCCATATCCAAACAAAGGAGATTTGGTGGGTTTTTTTAAGGGTGGCTTAAAACTTCTCCAGTTTAACACTGAAGATGAGCAAGTGATCTGTTAGCAGGCCACCCCCACCCCTACAAACAATTTAGACAGTTCAGACTCATTTGTATTTACCTTCTCTGCATTTTAAAGGCTGCAAAAAATGTCCAGTTGTAGACCTGGTACTTCTATGTTATTGGGTATTTTTAGCAATGTAAGTATATAAAGGACAGGTAAATTCTAACTGAAGTATTCCAGTAAATTACTCTTTTAATTATGAACAGGGGGAACTGGCTCCAGCCACTTAGTAGCAGGAATTTTGGTTTTTGTGTTTAATTCTAATTGCTTCTGCTTACACTACAAGGACAAATGGTAATTCTCAGTTATGCTTTTTGAGCTGTAGACACTGATTTCATTGAAAATTGGGCTCAAACTGCCAGACTCAATTTCCAAAGTTCACAGAGTGTCCGTCTTCTTGGTCACGCAGCTTTTCAGTGGCTTCTCATCCAGCCTGTATTGAAATCATGTTCTAATTGAAGTTTTCTTGAGCTAAGAAGAAACCCAGTATGGCCTTGGGGAATGTTACCAAAATATGTAAAACTGTGATCCAGCATTCAAATACATGGAAATAGATTACTCTTTATTTTTTTTGATGCCAACTATTTAACTGATTTCACTTATTCAGCTAATTTGGGTCAGAAAGAATACATTTTGCACCCCAGCAACCTCCACATTAGAAGATGTATACATTTGGTGCAAGGAAACTGCCTTGCAGCACCACTCCTTTTCATGCAAATAAGTGTTGTTCTAAACCAATAATTTTTAAAATTAGTGGCAGGCTTCATAATTTCCAAGTAATTCAGTTATCATTCAGACTGCAGGTTTTTTTGATTTTCATTTGTTGTTGGGTTTGTTGTTGTGTTGTTTTGTTGGTTTTTTTTCTCCTAAGGTTGCCAAAAACCTCCTAATTAGTACCAATTATAATTGGGTATGCTGGTAGGTGGTCTGCCACATTAATTTTATACCACATGAAACCAGGCACCTGGGTTTGAGTGAAAGTAGAATCGCTGTTGCTGTGCATGGGAGGTAGGGAAAGGATCTGTGCATTGCAAGGATCCCAGCAATTGTTCCAAAATCTTGAAAATCCAAGAGATTTGTATGGACTACAGGAGCTGTCAGGGCAGTCATGCTGTGGGCAATGAAACCATCTCCACACCCTCCTCTAGGCTCGGGTGTTGCTCTTTCTTCCCATGGTCACTTTGTGCTTTGCATTTTGGCCATCATCTGGGAGTCTTGTCACTCAGGGCTGACCTCTTGTGGAAGAGCCTGGGCTGGAGTTGCTATTGATTGTCGGAGGGGATCAATTCCCCTTCCACTCCCCCCTTTTCTGGATGGAAACAAACGGCTTCTCAGTAGGAAGAGTGCCCTTTGGCTACCGTATCAATCTGAGGGCTGCTCTTGTCAAAATGCGCAATCACAAGCTTGATAATGCAATCCATTCCCCAAGCACTATATTTCCAACCTGTTCTCCATCATTTCCTTATGGCGTCACATTTACTCAGTTCATCACATTCTTATTAATATTTTAGATTTCCTTGAAAGTGATGGAATTCTATTTTTATTACAAAAGCAACAAGAATAAATACTAATTGTTGTCAGTTATTTCCTTATGTAGTGGGAACAGTAATTTGTTCCTCAGCTTTAGGTTGCCAAAGCAAAATAATTAAATATTTTAGACATTTAAAAAATCTGTGATATTAGATAAATGCAATTTGATCTCCTTGTTTGCCACATAAAAGCTGGAACTGCCTGAATTGATAAGATTGAATTGCATTATTTTTATTGTTTCTACTCGCATATTTTTCTTATCATTCAAGAACACTTTACTTAAAACCTGGTGGTTAGTTATGCAGCCCTGCAACAGATCCTGGAAAAAATTCCTCCATATTTGAATTGTAGCTTGTGGTGCCACAACTAGAGCATCAAGTAAAAAAAAATAAATATATATATATATATTTACATATATATAAATGTATATATATATTAAAAACTTGTTTAGATGGGTGAAAAGGAAAGTAATGCTAAGCTGGGCAGTAATATTTCTGTTCATGATCACTTCAGCATCTCAAGAAGAGTAGACAGGAATCCAGGCATCATTGTGCCAGACACAATGAGGCACCAAAGTAAGACAATTCCAGCTCTCAGCTTGAATAGGGACAAGTTGCAACAGGTGGAAAAAAAGCGGACGAATGCAGGGGGTGGAAGGAAAAGTTGACAGCAAAGCCGACATGTCATGCATATTAAACAGCGGGCTTGGGATTCCTTTCCGCTCTTCGTTAGGATCGAGATCTTAACCCCGGCACCCTGGCCACCAGCCAACTCAAATAATGGTATTTTCCTTACCTAAATTCCTCATGCTCTTTCAACAGGGAGTGATGGCGTCTTTTTTAGTCCCAAAGGGTGATGTCTCTCTCTGGGATGCCACAGCCCTCCAATGCTTCCCTGGGGAATGGCTGCAGGACATTGTTCAGGGATATGGTGCCTCTCAGCACCTTAAGGAAAAAAGTAATAACCCCTGGATCATAATTTTTAATTATCTTCAGAGGTGTTTGCTACAAATGCTTTGAAATCTGCTTTGGTTTCACAGAATTATTCAGGTTGGAAAAGACCCTTGGGATCATCCAGTCCAACCATTAGCCCTACTCTACAACATTCACCCCTAAATCATGTCCCTCAAAACCACATCCAAACGACAAACACATCAAGGGATGGTGACTCAACTGCCTCCCCAGCAGCCTGTTCCAGTGTCTGGCTACTCTTTCAGTGAAAATTTTTTCTCTAATGTCCAGTCTAAACCTCCCTGTTGCAGCTTGAATCCATTCCCTCTTGTTCTATTGCTAATTACCTGGGAGAAAAGACCAGCACCAACTTCTCCACAATGTCCTTTCAGGTAGCTTCTTCAAAGCTACATCTTAGGTCCAGCACCTTCTCCATAGGTTTTATCCAAGGACCATGTGTGTGTTTCAAAACCGCCCAAAGTTGCTTTTCTTGATTAATTCTCTTTTCCTTACTTCAGAAGGCTGAATTTTGAAATATGAAGCATGGCATATAACATTCTTCAAAACATCCTGAATCATCTCTGAATGCAGTTTGTTGCATAATTAAGACTGTTCAGCATGTGTGTGGGGGGGAAAATTAGCAGCAGAAACCCATTTTGGTCTCTCGGTGGACACGATGGAAAAAACTAGATAGTTCATTGGAGCTTTAACCCTTTCCAGCTTCGTCTGGTGCAAGCTCCTTCCCTGAGTAAACCTAAGGGCTTGCTCAAGGGCTTAGAGTTTGTCCCCACACACAACTGGATGTTTCTGTGGCCAACTCTGCCTCGCAGAGTCTATTGTTTCTCTGCAGAGGGAAGGAATTGTTACCAGGGAATAAACACGCTATTTTCACAGCCTCAACTGCCTAATAACAGAAGGAAAAAACAGCCAGAAACTTATTTTGTTGAAAGCATCACTTTGAGATCCTAGAAAAAAGCAACCTAATTACAGGCAGTGCTAAGAGAGAAGCCTGGGTGATTTCTCTCTCTTCCTTTCTAACAGGTGAAGAGGCCAGTAGGTTGGGAGATCATATCTTGGGATGTAGGAACAGGTTTTACTGGCTCACCTAAATGTGTCAAGGGCTGGATTCCATAGAGTCCTACACCCTCGTGGGGTTACTTCTGTGATAAGGGGACTAATTAGAGCAGCAGAAGTGGGAAATCACTCCACTTCTTTGTTAGCTCTGATGAGGTTGGAATTCTTTCCCCTTCCTAGCCCATTTATTGTAGTAAGATGTGAAGTTCAAAGCCAAATGGATGCTATTTAGGGAGCATTATTACATTACAATGTTAGCATTATGTATAGGTCAGTTTTATTACTTTTAATAAACCCAAGAAATACAAAGCAGCAATATATATTAGTGCAGCATTACCAATGACAGCAATTAAAACAGAAAGCAAAATGAAAACTGACTGCAGTTTCCTAGTGCAATGTTAATTTTGTCACTCTGCAGCTTGTCTGTTTTGTGGCATTTATTTGTTTTGCATCAACCAGAATGCAGTCAGCTTCAGCTACTGAAAAAAAAGAAAAGCCCACAAAAAGAAAATGCAACATGCTGGTTATGGAGGGTGGCAACATTCGTTTGGAATACATGGACTAAACTTCGTTTTTGACATATTTTTACTCTTGTGTTTCTCTATAATGTTTGCTATAGGTTTTCTCTTTACTTAAAGCTTAGGAAAATACTGAATTAGCAACAAAGAAGTAATAATATTGGTATTTTGGAAACAAAATATGCCAAATTCAGAAACAAGCTGCATCTCTTCTACTGATAATGGGAGATTATGTTGCACCCAAAATCACAACTGGCTGTGACTAGTTCTTAAAAAAAAAAAAAAAAAAAAAAAGGATTTTTCCTGAATCAAATATCCTGTTTCCATCAATTATAATATAATGTTTCCTTAATTCTTTGTTTTATTTCTACTTCACTTTCCAAAATCCTTCCAGAGTTTACTATTTGGGTTGAAAAAGCATATTTTTAAATTGGGCATAACCAACTTCCATATAAACATTTGGCAGGGAAATCAGTGCATGTTCACTTAATTCATTTTTATTGAACCAAGTCCAGATTTTTAGTCAGGAAAAAGTTAGATATTAATCATATCTGAGCAGGATCATTAAATTTTCCTTTACCTACTAGAACAGCAGGGTCATTATGGAACCATGAGAAGTTAGCTCACTTATTAATCTTTACAATTACATAAAAGTGATCATTTTTATAGTACTTAAGAGTAGCTCTTACCCATTACATGAAGAGTATGTGGGAATATTATAATATAATATAATGTATTATTTTAGATGTGACCTGTGACTCATTGGTCTGCTCACTGACACACAACTCCCTGGAAAAGTTATCTGTTTGAGCTTGGATAATCTTTAATTGTTTCATATTCCTTGTGCTCATTTATGGGGCACACTAGTAAATAGGGAGCTAGTCACTGAGTTATTAATTACCTCATTATTACTTAATTATCACCATTGCATACTTCATACTTCATTTTTATGGAGAATTATATCATAAAATAAGGTATTTTATACTGCCCACCACAGTTAAGTATGAATGACAGAGATAGCTAATGTAAGATTGAGCTAAAGAAAATCAATCAGAAATCCTCACTATAGATTACTATCCGGTTTCTTCTGCCTTTTCCAGCAAACACTTCTCATCTTTGACTTTGAAACCCAACAGTTTAAACTGGGTTCTTGTTTCAGTGGACTAATCCCCTTTCATAAATCATGTTCAAGTGCTGAAATAATTTGCACATCGTTTAAAGAGTATTTGCTTTGAAACATTCACCTCAAGCCCTTTTGTATATCCTTTCTCTCTAAAGATTTGTAGTATTTGTTTTGTTCTCTGAGGTATAAAAGACCTGGGTAAACTTTATTCCTGTTGTTTCAAGATTAGTGAAATAAAATGCATATTTATTCAACTGGGACTGAAAGGAGCTTTAGTAAAGACGATCATACATATGACCCATGGGAGTGTTATAATACAAAATGTCTGTCTTAAAAAAACTCTTTAGGTTTGTTCAAAACACTATTGAAGGACTTAAGTGTAAAGAACAATAATTAAAAAAAAAGGGCTATAAATCCATATTTCTTCTTTGTTCCAAAGACGAGAGACATACCATGTATTTTTCTTAACAAAACAGACTCCTGTGTGCTTACTCAAGATAAATTTGATATGGAGGCAAGGAGAGACTGGATAGTCATGACTACTTTTTTTTCCTACTGAACTGCAGGTACTTGATATGGTGTTTAACTGCTTTTTTGGAAAAACATGTAGTTGTTTCAGACACACACTTGCTGCAGAAAAAGTGATCACAAAGAAATCATGAGCATTTTAGGTCTTCTTGGAGCCAAGCAGTTGTTCTCCTTTCATATACTAAAAGTTATTTCAACTCCTGTGATGAGGAAAAGATATTTACTCTGACTTTAACACTTTTAATCCCAACTATCTAGTGTATCTTGTACTGGTTTGGTGCAGCCTAATTCCTAAGGACTTGGCAGTGCTGAGTTCATGGTTGGACTCAGTGATGTTAAAGTTCTTTTCTAACCTAAATTATTCTAGGATTCTACGTAGATCTTATTTTTTTACATTAGGAAGTGAAAACGAAGTTGGTAGTATATTGTGCAAAATGGCATCATTTTTATAGCTTAAAACAATAAACACTGCAGACACATCTGCTTGACCCTCCAACACCTGCTTTACACAGAATTACACAGAATTATTATTGAGGCTGGAATAGACCTTTGAGATCATCAAGTCCAGCCTAGGATCTGACACCACAACATCCAGCTAGACCATATCACTAAGTGCCACATCCAGTTTTTCCCTTGCCAATGTATCTCCATTTTTGTCCATCTCCATATTTTGCCTCTACAAGGGAAGAATATAGGCTGACATCTGATAACACCTAAATAAATGGAGGCTTTTTCACTGCAAGGGGAAATATTTTAGACTACTCTGTGGAGAGAGGTCAGAATTAAACCAACTAAGACTTGCTGAGCTTTGTTTTTGGGGAAAAAACTCCAGCCTATCTTTCTGCCACTCCTGTGAGACTGATTCTGAAGCCTCTCATGGTAATTATTGAAATAACTACCCTGATGGCAAGTCTGCAGCCAGAAAAAAAATGATTCTCACACTACATTGCAGTCTGAGGTTTCACTACTATTTATAACTAATCCAGATGCAATCCTCCTGGTACTTTGGGAGGAACGTGACAGAAATAAGGAGATTTTTAGGTTATAAAAGTCTAAATTAAGCTCAATTAGAGAGACTGTAAATCAGGCTCTAGACAGGAATGCCTATTGCCCAGACTCACCTTTTTCCCCATGGTGAAATCATTCAAATGTTTGTACCTTCCAGTTTAGAGAATGAATTTTAATTTAAATTATGACCTGCAATCCCAAATATTTAAAGACCAACTTAATGGATGAAAGCATGGTACTCTCTCCTGGACAGGGTATATTTATGCTTCAAAAAGGAATGTACTTTGTAGGATCTCGTACTTGTTCCACCACCTGCCTGCTGACGTGCCAGTTAAACAGCTCATGCCTCTGCAAGCCAAAGGGTGGAACACCACTGAAGGGTTAAATGCTGTATTGTTACTCAATTAAGTAAAAGGTTCCAACTAGCTGGCTTTAAATATTGATGCTGAAGAGAACACTATGACATATGAGCAGCCCCCCTCACCACCAAGGATATTTGGCTCCATTTAATTAATTCCATTGGCCATTGTCTTAACTGTGCCCAGGATTCACCCAAGAGGAAATCACTTGCGTTACTGTTATTGAAAAGTGTAACATGGCATTATCTGCCTCAGACAGACTTTTTGTAGCATTGAATCAATTCCCCAGTTCTTGAAAACAACTACCTCATTTGATTCCTTTCATAATTAATGAAATTCAGTAGTAATGCTTTTGCCCCTCAGCTCAGGCTGGAAGAATGTTGCAAAACTTCAGTTTTCAAGCTGAAAGCATCATAATTTTCAGCCTAAATGGACTTGTGGTGTGAAAGTGTTCTTGTGTCAGCTTTTAGCTAGCTCTTTATTTTCAGCAGCAATTTTCTGTCTCAGGTGTACCACCCCAAATAGAGTTACAGACAGCAGTCTGATTTCTTCTCCTGCTTGGTTTGGTAGTCTAAGCCAGCCAAGATTCCTAGTTGTCTTTCCCACAATAGGCTGCTGCTCAATTTCCTTTTTCATCTCAAGTAGCCCTTTTCTGAATCCACTCCAATTTGAGTCTGAGTTTCTTGCACGTGGATATTCAAGGCAAGGTCTTCTCAAAGCCATGGGAAGTGCATCTTACTCTTGTAGATGGAAGTGGCTCACCTGATACAGTCTAGGAATTGTATTTATCTGTTTCAAAGCCACTTTTTTTTTGAGATAAAAAGTAAAAAATCAGAACATGCAGATCCTGCTGTCCTTTAATCTTTTGCAACCAAGACTGTGAAAACCAAATTGTAAGCCTGCCTTAAGCCTTTTTATAGCATATAAAATGTGTTCCTACATGTGATAACAGTTTTTGTAATTAGTTTTTTAAGGTGTTCAATTTATACAGAAGTAACTTGCTTATAGAACTGAGCAATTCTTTTCAAATAGCACTTATAAAGTAAATGAAATTAAAATTATTTAAAATACTCCAGTGCTAATACTTTTTTAAGAAGCCCTTGAAGAGGGAAAATCTTACATGAATACACCTTGTCCAGAATACAGAAGCAGTTTTAAAAGCATGGAGGTATGAATTCTGCTAGAGAGACTATGCATGTAAAGCTTTAGAGTTCATATATATTGAATATATAACATAGTGCTAGTACATTTTACAGTCATTTTTGCTGAAGGTTATACTCATGTCCAGAGCCTAAGGGAAGGTGGCCAGATGTAGGCAGATCACAAAAGGAGAGCAGCCAGATGCAGTCTGGATCATTTGCCATTCAGCAGGCTTTGAGGTAGAAAAATACACATCATAGCAAGTTAACCTTTAGCTTGGTGGGTTTCTATAATGAAAGTCTTCACTCAAGGTGCAGGAACATGTGGCTTGTGTCCACAGCTCTCCGTGCTCACGCTTTCAAGGACAGATTCAGTGTCCTATTCAGATAAAGCTTTTCCTCAGATCTTCTCTGGTCACCTTGTGAGGCCTGGTGTAGTTAATGTGTGTGTCTGATCTAAACTAATGGTTACATGCATCCCACCAGCCTGGTGCATTTAAAACAGTGGTGAATATGTCTGATATATAAACATGTTATATTGCTTCTCAAATAAGAGTTAAAGGGCAAAGTAAGCAAAGAGGTAAATCAACTTGGTTCTGTCTTGTCCATACTAACTTCTGGGAGGAGTCTCTGGAGTAAATTAGCTCTTGAACAGCACCCAGGTTTTCTCTTGGGCAGAGATAACTTGAAGGACCAGAAAGTTGACTAAAAATTTAGTAGTGCAGGTTATGCTCTCAGGATCACTCTTTGACTATCTTCTATCTGAGCTGTAGATACACTGACTTAAATAAAAATATTTGTCTCATTGCTATGGTTTCCAAGAAGTTAAGAAGTTCTGTTCCTGCAAAAATAAGTTTTGTATATATTTTAGTGTGAAAATGTATGTATACTATCTTTCTTGTCTATGTAAAATTAATGGTTATTTAGGGTCTTATAATATTTCCAACTTCCTTTCTTCATATGAAGGTATTTCAATTGATTTATTTGAATGAAAAGAAAAAGATAGTGCTAAAAATTAATGTAGCAATAATGAAAACACTGCAATACTTGAATTTTTATGATTTTTTTATGGTGTTATCTGTAGATCATTGAGTATAATGGATCAAGGTTACTACTTGGGTAAATATTAAGGGACAACTACAATCTGTGGGATACTTTATTTACCGTTGCAACTTTGTTCTTAATGTAAGTTAGTCTATTCTGAACTGAAAGTTAAGTCTTGCTTAAAAAATCTGTTGCTAGATCTTAAATATGGGACATCTAACAGTTTGAATTTCTGGTTCAGTTATGAGAAAAGTAATTTTTTAATGTTAATTGTCCAAGTGGCTTGAGGGATAGAGGCAAAATTAAAGCTGGACAGACTTCAGCAGAGAGGAGTCAAGGTGGTGACATGGGGAAGAGGAGGGAAAATGAAAGGATCCTGAAGCACCATTGTATAACATTAGAGTTATATTTTCTGTTATTAATAACCCACAATGAAAATGAAAACACATCTTTTGTATTGTGAGTTTAGTTCAGAAAACTACATTAGTAGACTTCACCTTTTCCAAACAACTGTTTACTTGGAATTCATCTCTAGCTGTCCCTGTTCAAGTTAGAGATCATTCAGAATAATAAAGCTTTATAATTCCGTGACAGAATATTCATAATGTCTTTAAAATACTTTAGCTAAATAGAGGTCTCCAGGATCTGGACAGCAAGACTTCAAAAGGCAGAGTCCTCTGATCTCCAGTTTCCTCATTCTCTCTAGGCTTGGAAGGTTTCAACTATCAAGCATACATTAAGTTTTATTGGTTGATAGCCTAATTGCATTATCTTCCCCCTTAATATTATTTTCTTTTCTCTGTATTGGATTTCATCCAAATATTACTACTTCCATGAAGCAGTTTGCTGAAAATGTCTTGCTTTTGCTTTGATGCTTAACTGCTTAACACGTGAGTTCTGCAATAAGGTGCTGGTTCCTGATAATAGTTATCCTTCTGTAAGGAAAAGTTTCCAATCTTCTGTGCTTTGCTTATATTTGACAAAGCTCTTTGGTTGAGGCTTTTCATGGACAAGATAAGGTTTGGTTAAACATCTGAACTTTTGAATGTTTATCTGAACTAGATTTGACCTCTAAATTTGTCCATCATTAGCTATTTTGCTTTTCTTTTTAAAGGCTAAATTATGCTATTAAATATGTTCTAAAGTAGGTTAAGCCCCTGTGCAGTTTGTCAGCTGGAACATTAATTTTAAAGCTGAAACAGCCTTCTATTGTATCTTTAACATTTCTTCTGAATGTTAACCATAGCTGGTCAAACAGTCAGTGCACCCATGCAAACCTCACATGAAGCTGATGGAAGTGTCTCAAAGTTGTTGTGATGACTGGCCTGATTTTATTTCAGGAAAAGATTGTGATATATAGTAATTATCTGCCTGCTCAGGCAGCTTGTTCCAGTGCAGCTGTTCTGGGGACTGGATGAAGTACTAAATGTCACTGCATGTCCTGCAGTGTCTCTGCAGGTCTCTGAGCCCCTGCACAAGGGCCAAGCAGAGTTGGGGTCCCAGCTATTGCTGCAGCAATCTCACTGCACTCTTATTTTTGGGTTCTGGTTCTGCATCAGTGTGTCCTCTTTTAGACTCCTGTCTTAATGGTACCAGCTGAGATCTTGCTCTCATGGTGCCTCTCTGATGAGAAGGAGCCACCAGCAGCTTGTAGGGAGGGTGGGTGCTGTAGAAAGCCAGAAGCATAGGTGCCAGACCACTGCACCTTGGCCAGAGCTGCACTCAGAGGGCAGTGTATAGTTTCCAACTGCTGGTAGCTGAAATCTATGACCTGATCTTGATGAGAAGACCAGCTTCTGATAAAGTCAATGGTAAAAAAGCCACTTACTTAAAAACACTGAAATTAGAGCTTTGAGGTAAGCAGCCAATCCTATAACATTTATAACTATTAGAACATAACATGTGGATTAAATATACAACAGCTTCATTCTGGGCTTTCTTTCCCCCTGCAATTACACTGTCTCAGTCCAAAAAATAGGTTGACCAATAGCATATCTCACAAATTACCTTCTCCACAGTTTCCATAGGGTAGGGTCACACAGATGCTATACCCTCCATTTGTTCTGCTTCATGTTTTTCTGTTTATTTTAAGTAGATACTATAGCACGTTTTGTGGAAATCTTTCCCATGTCCTCACACTGTAACTCTAACACTGCTTTGCAAAGAAAGAGCTGCAAAGACTGAAAAGTTTGAAAATCAATAGTATTTCATCAAATATAAATCAGTTCTATAGAAATATAAAATGCAGTTGATGGCAGTAAAGGTCCCTGTGTCCAAGGCTTATGTTTATGTAAATATAGATGCAGGAGATTCTCACCAGAACTTTCACTTAAGCCAAGAAGTGAAAAAGATTCTTAAATCCTTTGACTTACTTAAATGAGCTCATGGGTGATTTTTTTGTTCAATTATACTTTAATGATTTAATTGAGTAGTGATAATTTGGTAGAGTTGACATACAGAAAGAATTCAGGAATTGTTTTCAGGTCTTTGATAGATATTTTTTGGTTACTGTAAAGATAATGGGTGTGCCTTTCTCCTCCATAAAATGTCACACCTACATTCACTATAAAATACTGAATGTGCTACATTAAAAGAAAAAAATATCCTGTAACTTGTGGTTTTAAACAACAACTATGCAGATAAATGTCACTACCATATCTCATTGGCAATAAACAATACTAACATGCTGGTTTTTGTTATTTATGCACTATGAATTAATTCTATCCTTTATTATATGAGAGGCATTAGAAGTTCATCAAGGGTCAAAAAGTATAAGGTTATGAATATAATTGGAGGCTGAGTGCAATGGAAATATAATTAAATTTTAAAATAATTTACTTTTGAAATCTAGAAGTACAAACTGTAATTGATAAGAGTCTCAATAAAAAGAAAATTCTTTGCTATGATATTCTTTCTAGAAAGGTCCCATAAGATCAGATCTGAGCAGAGATTTAACAAGGTATCCAAGCGCGTGTCTAAATTTAAATATATGAATCATTTGTATGCCTCTTAACAAGGGTGATACAAATACAGTGATGCCAAGTCTCCCTTGTTCTCTACAGATAATTAGTTTGTTTTCCAAAGCATAAGGCAGAATTATATGTAGGTTTTGAAGTTAAAAGTGCCCACATGGCAGGCACTACCCAGCCACTCAGAAGCTTTTTTTTTTTTTTTTTGGTCTATTTCATTCTCCTGATAGAAAAATAAATTGTATCATTTCCTTGTCCTTTTGTCTGAGCAATTTAGAATAAGTGATGACTATTAATGTTATTTGCAAAAGGTTGAAAAATTATTTTTTTTTTATATTAAGTGAGAAGGTAAGCATAAAGATTTGAAAGTTATTGACATATATACCACAACAGAAGAAAACAAACACTAATTCCATATTCTAAGAAAACCCCAAATACATTACTCTTAAATTACTTCTTCAACTCAATCTGAAAATAGTCTTTAGTTCTTTGCTCTGTCTTTCTTGACCTTTAATTGCATGTTTATTTTCTTTGGGGAAGTCTGCTTGAATTGTATTTTTATATGTTGACTTCAAAAATCATTAATTCAAATATTGAAATTTAAACTTCCCAGTAACTACTGTATTTTATATGAGTGGGTTGAGACTGTGTGGCTGAAAACACTGGAGCAGGACAGCACTGCATCACCCAGGTAGTGAAGGGTAAGGACCACTCTTCAACTCCTAAGTGTTAGACCATCCAAGTTATTGAGTTCTTTCCAGGGAATTTTAGCAACCCTTTCTAAAAAAACCCCAATGTTCTCCATCGTTCTCCTGTCTTTTGCTTGTATTTATCTCTAATTAGATCACTCTCTACCTGAAAATGTAGCTACAGAAGGATGAGTCCCTAGTGACTTGTGCTCATACTAACCTGCCCTCCTCAATCCAAGGGGGCTAAAGGACCACAGCTGCTTTTTGCAGAGAGACTGAGTCGAGTCCTAATCCCTGACACGAGCTCAGAGATACCATTTTCCCCTTCCCAAGCACTCTCTGCTCTCTTCCTAGAGCCTGAATAGTCTGACTCTGTGTACTACAGCAGATCTCATCCAAGTCCCACATGTTTTACATTAGATGAACATAAACTGGTCATACTGTATGAATAAAACGAACTCATTGATTTCTGGCATTGTGGTTTTTATATTCAAGTTAAGTGTGTATAATAGCATTTCTAATATTGTGACAATACCAAAAAAATTGTGGAAAGAAAGACTTGGCGTGTCCTGGGTGATCTAGTCCAGTCCCTCCTGTCAGAAGGTACAGTGTTCTGTGTCCCCTTTCATAAATGTATTCAGCTTCATCTTAAATTCTTTTTAGTTTTATTTGCCACCATGACTTCTTTGAAAGGGTGTTTTAGAACTTCATATTATGGCCAGTTTGTACTCATTTATTCTTGTGCCAACATTGTTCTTCAGTTTAAACAGCTCTTCTCCCTCCCCGCTGTCCTCTTCTCCTATCCTGCTCCTTTTCCCACCCCCACTAGCAAATTCATAGAGAACAATCAGAGCCTTTCTCAGGCATTTTCTAGCTGGCCAAACATGCCAAGCTCCCCATCTGCTTTTGAAAGCTCAGAAGCCCCATTCTCCTGGTACTTCTCACAGCTGCAGCCTGCACCTTTTCCAGCATGAATTTCCACTTCACAAGAGCGTCCAGGGTTGCACACTGAGATGTTTTGTGTTAATCCTTCTCTGGCCATGCATTGGGTAGTATTAGGTCTAATCTGTTTTCTCTAGCTTTTGGACTCAAAGTCACTAAGATTTTGCCTGATACGCTGATTCTTGCCTGAACTGTTGATGGTTCCCAGCCTTGAGTCACCAACAAGTATTCTTTGAATGCTCTTACTTTTTCTGTTGAAGTCATCAGTGAAAACACAAAGACCAGTTCCAAGAATATTTAAGGACTTGCAATGGTAACTTTCCTTCAATGCAGTAGTTCTTTCAACAACGCTCATTTTAATACCTTATTTAGTCACTTCACAGTTATTGTTTTAATTCTCTACATCTTCTCTAGTTTAACTAATGATTTCCCATTTGGCATCAAGTCAAATGCACAACTGAAGTCCAGATAGATTTGGTTTGTTGCTGTTCCCTTTTCTAAAAAGTCCTATTTATTTTATTAAGGAAAGATATCGGGTTAGTTTGGTATGATCTTCCTCTATAAATCCAACACATCCTGATGAATATTTCCAAATATTTATGGTACAAACAGCAGTAAGAAAAGCTGTGTGGGGAGCGCCATTTTGTTTCACAATGGAAGCGTGTAGTGATATGTAACACACTATTCACTTCTTGCCACTTGTTATTAGTGGGGGACAAAATTATGTAAAAAGTTTTTTATGCAGAAGAGCCTGATGTGAAATATGAATCATATAGGCATTTTTATTGAATCCTTACCACTAATGCACACAAATTTCACCAAGTATAATGACACTACTGAGCACTTAAGTTGTTTGGGCTGTCATATTACAGAAAAGTTATTTGTGCTATATAATCACTGTTTTCTTTTTCCTATTGTTTATTTCTGAGCTCGCTTCATAAACATTTGTAAATGCAGATACACTTGCTGTGGCAAATATCTGTTTTAAGGCCATAAACCTGAATTACTTCAGATCTTTTGGTGCCCATGTGAGCAAAATCTTCCTACCATCTCCTGATCCATTGTCACCTGATGCTGCAGTTCTTGCATCTCTGCTTTGTAGTTCTACAATCTGTAATTTTAAAACTTAGCACAAATATAGAGATTCTGGGAAAATGCCCAATTCCTGCATTATCCCCACCAATCATTTGTGTAGTGCCTTTCAGCAGACCATGTATTTACCTCTTGTTTTACCCTTAAAAAAAAACCATACAAGAATTATAGTGTGGAGACAACTCCTGAGACCTGCCCAGGAAATTCACTAAGGAATAAAATAGAATGACTGTCAAAAGTCTTTAGCTCAATCAAATGGGTCAAGTGAATTCTTTATCCTTAGTGATCAAACTTTACTGACTCAGATTCAAGAGCAACACAAAAAAAAGGAAGGAGACAGCAACTTGGTTTTGTCACTCTGAAAAATTTGGTGTTGGATGAAAAACCAACCATTTATACAGGTGATAAAGCATATTGCTCCTCCCAGAAAGGACTACAAGTAGTTTCACAACTGCTGCAGGACAACAACAACAAAAAAATCTGGAAAAATATTCAATACTGAGTTCTAATGAAATCCAATAAAACTTAAATTATATAA
>JANHGL010023309.1:70659-85025 GCA_024611195.1 Ceyx melanurus | reverse complement strand
TAGTTGAGGGTGTCCCTGCTCCCTGCAGGGGGCTGCACTAGATGCCCTTTGGAGCTCCCTTCCAGCCCTAAACACTCCAGGATTCTAATTCCAGTTGCTCAGATGGCCAGTGTTGATGGAAAATTCCATTTTCTTCCTTTGGGAGAGATTCTTCTTTGAGGTTTTTTCTAGCACAGTCAAGTGTTGAACATGGTTTTTGTTTGGCTTTAATTTTTTTATTCTTGACCTTTTTGTTGTTCTGTAACTCATCTTGTGATATTTGTAACTTGTTTCCCTTCAAATCTTTCTTTCCCATCCTCTTTGGCCCTTTCTTTGCCATGGCAAATTCTCACTGAGATATTTCTTTGTGGTTTCTATTTGGCTGGTTCCTGAAAAGCCCCACCTCAATAGACCAGGCAGGAAACTCAACGTTCATCATGAACAGAACTCCAGCAATTCTCACTGACATCCTGAGAGGGGGAAAATAAAAAGGAACATCTCTGGCAATCTGTGATACAACATTCAAAACAAACAACTGCTTGTCTGCAGCTGGGGCTCGAGGCTTATTTCCATGTCTTTATGGGATTCAAGTAGAAAAGTTTGTTTTCTTCTCCATAGATAGCTTTGTATACAGTGCATGCAGATTTCAGAAGCATTTACATATTACATATATAATATCCTCAATAGGAGAGTGCTAATTGTCCTTGAAAAATATACTTTTAGAGTACTTCTCCCAGCACTTGCCTGAAGCTGGGAATAAATCTTTTTATCCTGCTAAATTTGTATTCATGTCAGTTTTATTCACTGTGATTTTGCTTCACTTTGTCTTGCTTTAGATTGCACATCATACCCAGCAGTGGAGAAGGGTGGATTTTGAATATATATATATTTTTTTTTTTACGTGTCAGATTTCCCTGTATCCAATTTTATCAAAAAGCTGTCACCAACTTCTTCTGAAACCAGTAAACCTTTTTCTTTCTAATTACATTTTTACCATATGTTCATCCAGATGGCACATGCCAAACATTTTCTGGGGTGTTATAAAATGACCTGACTTTAGAGGATTTAACTGTTGAAGAAGCTTATGAAAAAATAGAATTGACACTGGGGCAGGAAAATAGAATTAGACAGAAAAAATACCTGATAAATGTTCCCAGTAATATTTTGTGCCTGTGATTCTCAACGTACACACCTGCAGAAAAAACTGAAAATGTAGGGAACATTTTATTGTAGTGTTAGAAGTTGAACAACTGAAGATGAAACTTTTGTCTTTGGAATATGTCTAAAAAGAACTCCAGAGCTGTGAGCAACTCTCTGGTTTGCTGCAGAATGGAGCAAAAAAAGAGTTTGTCAAGCCATCAGATTCTCTGTAGGAGCAGAAATTTTCCTTAGCAATGTAATATCTATTTGGGCACTTTTTTTTTTCTGAAATGTCATTTCCAAGCAGAAGAAGGATACAGCTGATGCATGATTTTGGCACTTGTGTCCCAGTTTTTAATCATTCTTGTGGGATTTCTTGGAGAAAATAAAGTAACTCGAGGTATACTGAGGTGGCAGGATTTGAGGAGAGAGGGAAGGGAGGTATCACGGAATGGTTTGGGTTGGAAGGGACCTTAAATATCCTCTAGTTCCAACCCCCTGCCATGAGCAGGGACAACTCCCACTAGGCCATGTTGTCCTGAGCCCCATCCAACCTGGCCTTGAACACTTCTAGCCTCTCTGGCAACCTGTTCCAGTGTTTCACCAGTCTTCCAGTGAACAATTTCTTCCTCACATCTGATCTAATTCTACCTCCTTTCAGTTTATAACCATTACTCCTTGTCCTGTCACTACAAGTCCATGTAAAATGTCACCCTCCAGCTTTAGGTACTGGGAGGATGCTATGAGGTGTCCCAGTTGACTTCTCCAGGCTGAACAACCCCAAGTCTCTCAGCTTGTCCTTGTAGGAAAGGTGCTCTTTTCATCAACCAGCACCCCCAAGTCCTTCTCCATCAGGTTGCTCTCCATCCATACTCCACCCAACCTCTATTTGTGTTTGGGAATGCCCTGACCCACGTGCAGGGAGATTATTTGTCATATTTAGATACTAGTTAAGATAAATAAGTTAAGATAAAACCAAGGTGTAGTTTCTGGACAGGATGGGTGGGGTCTTGTGGTCTCAGGAATTCAGATGGACAGTTGTAAATGAACATTGGTTTGGTGTCTTTAACTTGCAGAGATCATTTTGCAAATGACAACTGCAATCAACAAAGCAGATTCTCCAGCTCTTCTGAGTTAATTAGAGGGGATTTTAACAGTGCTCAACAATTTGAAGTGGTTTTGTTGTTTCTGAATTAAATGATTGATGAAAAGTCCCTGTCTCCATCCTCCTTGCCCACTTCCACTCATCACCCCATGAGTGCTCTGACATTTCTAGACTCTTCTCTGTCATTGACCAGGATTACACCTGCTGTGTCTCAAGTCAAAACAGAGTGTATTTGGCTGTTAAATCAATCTGTATAGCAAAGACCTTGTAACCAAAGGGTTAAAACACTCAAAATTGAGGATTGCTGTTAGACTTTGAAGTAATTGAAACAAGCTGTAATATAGGAACACAAAATGAAGCCCAAAATGCAGCCTGTCTCTATCCTGTCATGATAATTTAATTACAGTTAAAATGTTGTAGTGTTTTTGTGGGTGTGCAGCTGTATTAAATTCACTTTTAGGTACCACATTTTCTGTGATTTTTATGGGTGTTATTGCAGAATGGAGCTAAAGTTGTTCAAATGCCTTTGCTATGTATTTCCAAAATACTGTTTATTGTACCCAGAGTCACTGGATTCCTGCTGTAGTTTTGTTACTCAGAAGCATTAGACCCCTAAGCATTTTCCTGTGGAAATGCAAATTTCTGCATAACAAAATTCATCCTCCTGAGAATAGGTTTTCTTATCTGCCATAGAATAACCTCTTAGAATTAATCTGCTGATCCCCAAGTGTCAGGATATGACATGTCAAAATCCAAAGGCTGAAAAAGCATTGTGCTCATATACTTTGCTTTTAATTACTAATATGCTTTATTAAGTCAAATTCTCATGTTAATTACACTCTGTGTTTAGATTTTCCTTGGGTTAATCAGCGTGTAAATTGAGTAAAGAAAATGCTAAGAAGGTTTACACAGAAAGCATTACCAAGTTAATCATTGTGAAACTAATGATGCAAAGATTCCAAATACCTTAAGCCATACCCTCAACTTTCCCAAGGGTCAATTCAGTTATGCACTTTCATATGAGGCTCCACATAACATCCTGGGCTGCTGAATTGTGGTTGCAGGTTCTGCCCTGTCACAGCTGATCACTGATTTTCTTTCCTAATTTGCTTCCTCCTTCCCTCACTGTAGGCTCCTTTGTGAATGAGTGTGTGCACGAATTTTATGCTACCCTGCAGTGCTTCTGTTCTGCCCTGTGGATCAGTGCAGGCACACTCAGGTGCCTTCTCATGTCCCCTCTTACCCTTTCTTTTTGAGCAGAGTAGTTGCCATGGACAGCTTTTGAGAGTAAGTACTTGGAATTACACTTCTGCTATGATTTTCCATGCCTGGCAGTTTATCTCTCAGAAGAGGCTGGTGTATAAAATCTCTGTTCAGGAAATTCTCTAAGAATTACTTTCACTGAGGGCAGCTGCCTCCCACTGCTAACAAGAAGAGTACACCAGAGAAAGCAGCCTTTTGGGAACTGGAGACTCATCTCAGTCATTGAAAATGGCAGGAAATAAGTGTCTGGTTTTGAAAAGGTCATCTACGGGCAGCTTGTGTTTTTGTGTGTGGAAAGAAGTGTTCATACCTAGAATCCTATCCTTTTTCCTTGTACATCCTTTTTCCTTGTACATCCTTTTTCCTTGTACATCCTTTTTCCTTGTACATCCTTTTCCCTTGTACATCCTTTTCCCTTGTACATCCTTTTCCCTTGTACATCCTTTTCCCTTGTCTTTTTTTCTACAGTAAAATAAATATTTAGACATCATCTATGCACAGTGCCATCTACACACATTTTTTCATGTGTTTGAAGCAAATAGGTGGTTTGCAGTGTTGGAGTTTGAAGATATTTTGCTGTTTATGGTGCTGCATGCAATGTTCCCCAAGGTGGCTGTTTCGAGTCCATGTTTGTTAGATTCTGGTTTAAAGCTCTTAGCAAAGTTATTCTTCAGGAGTGTTTTCCATAGCTGAGATGGAGATCAAACACCTCCAATTAATGCAAAATTCAAATTAGTCCTGAACTTTGGTCCTCCAACTGGCATCTCAGTAATCAACCAGCCACAGGAGGAAGCAGGTTTGTCAATGCACCATCACACAAAGCTTTGAGTATTCATCTGATCTCTTCTGGGATCACATTCATCTCTCTTGCTGCTCTCTTGAAACACACTTGCAATCATACAAGAATATCAGATGCAGCAAGATTTGGGAGCATGAGCTGCAGAGTCTTTTTCAGTTTGATGTATTTTGGAGGTGGATAACCTTAAAAATCAATACAACCTGCTGTGCCACTCAGAATCATGATGGACTGCTCCTCACTGATTCTCTTGCTCAGGCTTTGAATAACTGATGCTGTGCTGCTGCAGATCCTCAGCACCAGGTGATGCAGGGGCTGGATTGGGACCACCAGGAACAGAGCTGCTCTTGGAACAATTCTCTATGTCTGGAGAACTTATCCCAAGTGCAGCCATTGCTGGATTTTTTTCAAGGGTTGTTTGATTATTTAATTTTTTTCTTCATGATTTAGTTTTCACATCAGAATACACAAGTGTTTGGGGAGAGGGGATATCCAATAGCAGGAAGAAGTTCTCCAAGATTCCAGAGGGATTTTTCATGTTGCTTGTAAATAGAGCATCCCTCTTTGGAGACAGCAGCAGCTTATAGTGCCCCAGTTGCACAAATGGAAACAGCTATTAGAAAGAAATTATTGAATAGAACTTTTTAGGTTTCTGGGAAGTTTGCTAAGGCTCTCACCTAAAAAAAAGGTGACAAATGCAGATTTTTCTATTCTCTCCCAAAGCAAAGTTGAAATGGATAGTTTTTGAAGTATCAGTGACACCTCAGAAAGTGTCTCATTTGAAAGGCAAAGTGGTTGAATATCTAGAAATCCAAGTCATAAATAGGCATTGACAGGGAAGAGGGTGGCTGAGGGATCTTGGAGACAAATTTAATGAACAGTCTGCATAAAATTAGCTTAACAGTTCTCTTGAATAAATTTAATAGATAATTATCTAAAATTAATTGATAAAAAATAAAGAGAAGGAATTATCAGATGTGATGCTCTACCTAATAAAAGCAAATCTATTTTCTTTGCTGACTTCACCTTATGTAGATACTAGAAGAGCAGATATTATTTCTCCTCTTTTTATAATGAAGTAACTTCTACTTCTGATCATATGCAGAAAAAAAGCAGCATGTTACTCTCAGGCAGACTGAATCTGGTGATAGGGACAGAGACTTTCTTTGAAGAAAAGCCCTAGAAAAAAATCCAGCCACAGGATTTTCTCTCCCACTGAGAGTTTACTAAGATTTTGCTGCTCTTCTGTGTACCAGCAATAGAAGCAGACAATGAGAATACTGGAAATGGATGACATGCCCCAGTGTGTTGGGGAAAGATCAGAAAAGTTGTTTTTTGCATGTCATTGATGCTGAAAACAGCTCTCTGAATGTTGGCTTTTCCTTATGTGTGACCTGGCTGGAGCTCTGCAGGGAATTGTATTTGCAGGTAGAAAAGTGGCAAGAGGTGAGCACAATTCTGCTCACACGTGATGTCCCCCAGTCCTCATGTTATATCTAAGATTATTCAGGATATGGGAAAATGACTTGGTTTTCATACTGTTAATGATATATGAAGCAATGGATGATACTGGATGGATGATACTGGAGTGGTCCATTTGTCTGTCTGATTGGCACTGGGAATTGGTAGCTGGGGTTATGTGGGGAGTTCCAGTCACTGGGTGGGAAGCACACAAATATATTCCAGATCAGGCTGCATCAGTTGCATTTCAGTGTTTATTAATGGTAATAAAAAGGCTTTCAAACCATCACCTCTTTCATGGTTATGTGATGGTGGGGGTTGGACTTGAAGATCTGTGGAGGTCCCTTCCAACCCCTACTATTCTATGATTCTATGTTGGATAGCTTTCATCCTTTTCATTTTCTGCTTGAAAAATTAAGATCTTTCACTCCACACATGATAATTTTTTTTCTTCTAGGTATAATAAGTAAGCTTTGTCAGAACACTGTAGCTGAATGTAAGGTATTTTAGTAATTCATGAAAAAATATATTTTTCCTAATACCTTTTCCTTTTCTTTTTTTTTTTTTTTCTGGAACAGTTTGAAGTGACTTCAGAGAATTTACCCAACTAGTAAATCCAGAGATATTACCTGTGCCATAAGTAGTCTGAGAGGACTCAGCTTGGAAACTTGCTAAACATTTTAGAAACCCAAATTTCAATGTGTCCTCTCTACTTGCAAAAGGCTGACAGACTCTGAATTCTTATGGTTTACATTATGAGTAGGTCACTCTATTATTTTCCCTTCCAAAAAATGAAGGATGAAAAATTCAAGCACAGCTGACAGAGGCTTTATTGTTGGGTTATTTTTCTTTCACGTATGGGGTATGATTAAATGTACACTGCCACAGAGACCTCTTTATAGGTTGATCCTATTGATTAGTATTTGAGACCTGCCAGCAGCATTATTACTTTATGTATAAGAAAATCTAAAAGAAAATTATTCAGGTGGCATTTGAGTTCCTACAGTGAGAACATTTCAGATATTCATCTCATATCGTTGCACAAATTGCTTGGCTCAAGTAGGTACCACAAAATCATGTTTTAATGATTTTTTTCCTTTTTTTTCCATCTTTTATTTTTTTTTCACAGTCACATGACACAATCAGCCACATTTGAAGACCCTCGAATAGAGAGCTGCCAAATAACCCCTCCAGCCCCTCGGAAAGTGGAAATGAGGAGGGATCCTGTGCTAGGATTTGGGTTTGTGGCTGGTAGTGAAAAGCCAGTTGTTGTACGCTCAGTAACACCAGGTATGTTTTCCCCACCTGACCCTAGAAGCAAACTTGGACTTAATCTACTGAGATGAAATACAGCTATAAATCTGACTACTTCTACAATACTCAAAGTAATCACAAACACTAGTTTGGATTTGAAGCTTTGTTTTACACAGTGGTTCCCTCCTTGCACTAATTTCTCAACGTTGTAGAAATGTGTTTACAAAAAGCCACTTGTAGGTTATTGCTCTGAGCTGTTCCTGTTGTTTGCCTGGAAAAAGTTAACCCACTTCATCCAAAGAAAGGTCTTCTGTTATGTTTATATTGGTTTGATGTCACCTTCATTGCCATTGAATTGATGCTTTCAAGAGGTATGTTCAGTTGCAAGATTAAAACTTACATGTTTTTCATTCTTTTTATCATCAGCTTCCCAAGGAAAATTAGGTTTTTTATTATAATGCTTGATTCTGACTATAATACTTGTTTTTATAAAAGATGATGTTATTGTAGATGGTTTAATTTATTTTTTTGTAACTGTTATTTCTGTATAACTATGTGGCAAAAAAGCAGGTCAAGAAAGATCCTAAACATCTTACCCGGGGTGAAAATTAGTGAGGTTTGAGATCTTTTTTAATTTAAGGGGGACCAGACTTGGGACTAATAAGTCTCCCAAATATTGGCCTCCTGCTGACTATATTTAAAAGTTCAGCTGTTACATAAAACTGCCTTGGAGCTAAGGGCAGGGATTTGACTTTGCTCTTGGTCAATATGTTCTTTAGAACCCCCACAGACAGCAGAAGAGAGACAGAATCGACTCAGTGAAGTTCTGATGTCATTTAGCCACGTGTGTGCATCGATTATATTTGTATTGCTTTCAGATGAAGCAAGCAGGATAACTAATATTTGAACTAAATCCAGCCAGTTGTTTTCTCCCACATTTAGCATTATTAATGGAGTTTTGTGTTAAAGTTCAGTTTGGAAAAGGTGTTTATTATATGTTGTTCCAAGCGAATAGGAGAAAAGATGAGCTCAGGAAAAACATTTTCCTACATGGACTTGTATCCATCTATGCTGGATATGTAAGAGAAGCAAGGTTTTCAAAGGAAAGAGATAAGGAACAGCATTAGCTCTGTTGTCCAATGAATTAGGTTTGATACTGAAACATTTTCTTTCAAGACTGCCTTCATACTGGTAATACCACTGGGCTTTTTATACATCATCACTGCAGAGTTTAAAGACAGAAGACTAGAGGATATATCTTTTCATTAGCATTTGCAATGTCACGCTCTCTTCTGGGCATGCAATCATGCTGAGAAGCAAAGGATTATGTGCATTTGATAAACCACAAACCCAATATGCATTTCAGCAGGGTCAGGATCCAAAGCATGTAGCCATCTACACGTCTGATGGTCTTCTCAGTTTGATGCTAAGTATCTGTGTCTAACTGAAAGTGGCA
Source organism: Ceyx melanurus (assembly GCA_024611195.1). NCBI lineage: Eukaryota > Metazoa > Chordata > Aves > Coraciiformes > Alcedinidae > Ceyx > Ceyx melanurus. The sequence goes on along the minus strand of JANHGL010023309.1, from coordinate 76,571 downwards.
GTGCTTTTGGATGGGTGTGAAACTGGTGTTCACCAAGGAATCCAGAGGCAAAGAGACTCAGAGGATGGAGGTGTAGAAACTTACCATCTTAAGACTGGAGAAAACAGGTTTATTTTGTCCAGAAGTCAGAGATACCTGTGAGTAACTTCCAAATTTATAAGTAGTGTTCCATAGGAAAGATGTTCTCCAATGTTTCTTTGCCTGGGACAGGAGTGTGTTGCAAGAAGGAATATCTGTGGGACACTAGGGAAAAAGACTGCCTGATCTTAACAGCAGTTAAACAGATTTATTTATTTACAGGAAAATACATCATCTTCAGGGCAGTCTTAGAAGAATATCAGACAAATGTTGATGAGGTGTGAGTAAAGTGTGGTTGATCACACCTTAAAGGGTGAATTAAACTACCTCTTATGGGTCCTTTTGGACCTCCAGATAATCAAATCCTTAATTTTAGATGGCTAGCTATGGGTTTAGAACTTGAGGAACTTCAATAGAAGCTGCTATGCCACTAAATTTCAGGATTTTCCTGGTGATGAGAATGTCAGGAATAGGCTAAACATGCCATTGGTGAAGAAAAAACCAATTGTAGTATGTGCACAACAGAGTGTGTCTGTGGATTTACAATGGTTTACTAATCTGTGCTTTTTTCTTTCTTCTTCATTTGTGTCTAGGAGGCCCCTCTGAAGGAAAACTCATCCCAGGGGATCAGATCATAATGATTAATGATGAGCCAGTCAGTACTGCTCCGAGGGAGAGAGTCATCGACCTTGTCAGGTAGTTGATGTCCTGTCACTTAAACTATGTACCCAGTGGCTCATTGCCTGTGCAGTCATTTGATACTACAGCATGTCCTGCCTTCTCATGGCTGAGAAAAGAGAAAATAATGTTACTTTAGTCACCATGAAAAATGGTGAAGTATTTGAAATGAAGTGTCCTCTTACGTGTTCTCTGAGTAGCTGAAAAAAATATAAGGTACTCGAACAGCTCCAGAAATACTTGGGATCAAAAGAGGAATAGTATTCTGCTGGTATTTATTCTTGGTATGGGTTGTTGAAAATAGAATTCCTGAAGCAAGGCAGCTCCAGCCACTGTTGCTCTATTGGTTTGTTGAGTTTTTCTTTTTAACATAAAGTTGAGTCAGGTCTGGTTTATGTGAAGAAGAAAGAAAAAGTGGTGATGTGATTTTTGAGAGTGGATGGCACATGTGAATTGAATATGTATGGAAGTTCAAAGGGTGTTTGGGTGGTTTGCAGGTAGCTGAGTTCATGTGAAGAGCAGACAGGGCTGTGTAGGGAGGAGGCAGAAAACAAGGCAAAAAAAAAAAGGTGGAAAGTGCATGAAAGGAGAAATGTCAAAGTTTGTGATGGGATGTAGAAGGAAACAAAGGACAGGGACTGATGGCCAGCAACACTGATGTTAAACACAGCACTTTATGAGGGGACATAATACTTTTGGGTTTTGTGACAGAGAGACCCCATGAACTGTCCTGTTCATAATGAATTTCTGTGCTCTGTATTGACCATAACCATAAACCTCCCCAGTGAGTCTTCAACTCATTTTTTATGTCTTTGTTTCTTTAGAAAGCAATCATAATATCTGTGAATCTGTGAATATTGCAGTGTTCATTCTTGAGTTTTTGAGATGTAAGTAATCAGAACTAGGATCTCTATCTTATTTCTTTGCTGCCAGCAATACATAGTAATAACAACAAAATAGACTGATGAGGCCTGAAACAAACTGAATTTATTTATTGTGTGGCTGATTCTCTGTCTGCCTTCAAATGAGAAGCTGGGTATGAATGTCACCCGTTCCAATTATGTTAACTACATAGGTAGTGTCTTAAATTAAGTGTTGTTGCATTCCAGGCGAAGCTTTTGGTGACACTTTTCTTACACTGTAATTCTACCTCTGCTCTCAAAAATCTATCTGCCACTGGGATTTTGACACAGACTCAATCTTTGATGAGACTCGGAGTGAAATGTATTGGGGTTGGATATTACAGCATTTGAAATGAAGAGCTTTCATTCCACGCCTGTGGGGACACCTGGAATGATTAGAAACTGTCACTGTACAGTCCTGACACCATGGATGAAGCAATTCTTTACCCCAATGAAATAATGAATCCCTGCTGTATAAATAGAAGGTTTTCATATGGGTTAGGTACGTCTGCAACTTTGAAAACACTTTCAGGTTTCAATGTGCGTGGAAGCAATTTTGAAATCTTGTTTTCCAGCAGGTAGGAGTGTTATCTGTGATCAGCAGTGACTGTGGTTTAACTGCATAGATTAGGCAATGGGCATAACCAGAAAATCATAGAAGAATTCAGGTGAGGTTTCTGAAGGTCATCTAATCCAACCTCTTGCTCTGAGCAAGCTGGTGTTAAAGTTAGATGTGGCTTCTCATCACTTGTCAAATCAAGTTTTTAATAGCTCTGAAGATGGAGATTTCAAAAGCAGCCTGGGCATATGATTCAGTTCTTAACCAGTGGCCTTTCAAAGGTGATAGAGCAGCACTTACAAGACATGAGCCAAATTCCTCATCAGGAAACTGTTGTGGTAATTGGAGGAGGCTGCCCATGAAGATCATGCAGCTCCACTGGACTTTCAGAGCTGCATCACATAGGACCCTGCCCACTAGTACCCTGGTCTTTATATTGGACTCCTCTTCCTCCTTTCCCTCAGGATCTGAACTGTCTTGTGGTCACTAGAGCATATAAATGAAAAATTTATATTCCAACACCATATGTTTTCTGTGATTGCATGGTCTCTTGCTGATTAGATAGACCAAGATATATTTTATATTCATGATATGAAATTCTGTGGTTATTCTAATGTAGCTTTCCCTCAAAGCTTTTTGTAAAGTCAGAAAACAATTTCCCTTCAAAACAGCAGAGAGTGCAGGAAAAAAAAGCAATCTGTTTTCAACATATAGACTTTAAAATCATAGTATGTCAAACAGAAAAAAAAACCTAAATGGCATAAGAAAAGGAAAAAAAAAAAAAGCAGATTTCATTACTAGATGAGCAACATGATTTAACAAGCTTAGCAAGACTCAAAATTTCCAAGAAAAAATATATGCAAATGTTAGATGTTAAGCCAACATAGAATGCTAAACATATTCATTAGTGTAATGCAATATTTAATTAATATTAAAATAGTTTTCCAAGAAGTAATTGTCAGGACATTTACTTATGAAAGGAGTTATGCCATTTAAGATAAAAAAAAATAGAGAAGATAATTTCTGCTATGGTCTATTTGAAATTGAAAAAAAACAAAAGCTAAACAAAACCAAAACACAAAACAACAAAAAAGCAACCAATGATTCAGAATGTCCACTGAGAAGTGTATCTGAAAAATGTCAATTAAATATGTTCTTAATTAGGAAAAAGTATTTCCCTAAGCAATAAATTTGCTTTATTTTTTTTTCCACAAAAGAAATCAAAACAATTTTTTAGGATCATTTCTTTTTTTTGTTAGCTCTTTTCCCAGCAGTTCCAAATTCATTGTGTACTTTTTATTCCTACAGGGTTAGAAATAGTTAGATTGGCCTTTTTAGAAAGTCCCTTTTGTGTAATGGTTTTACTACAGGAAAATGCAAGAAGATAAAGGAAGCACATAACACAGAAATTATCGTATTGTCTCTTTATTGGATTGTAATATTTTAATTATGTGTGTGCTTTCTAAACATTCATTACTGAAAATAAGCTTCCTTAATTAAAAAACTGTGTTAAAGGCACTGCTGCTGACTCCAGGGGGTACTGAGCAGGAACCTGGTGATTTTTGTTTGGTTTTAAGAACTGAGGGATGCTGTTGCATCCTAGGAGGTCTTACGAGGTTTAGGGGAAACACAAGGAAAAACTTGTTCCCAGGGAGTGTGCCAGAGCCTGGCAGGGGCTGCCCAGGGACAAGGCAGTGGTATTTGATTCATCCTTCAATTAAAATGTTTTTTCTCTTTGAGGAGGGACTGGCACCTGAGGAGGGTGATCCATCCAGGATACTTGTTTTGGTATAAACCATCCTGTTGCAAAAAGCTGTTTTAGAATAGAAACCTGCTTTCTAGGTTGCTGAATTAGATGAGCCCATTCCTTGAAACTGGAAACTAATGTTTGATGTGCTGTGAAATTCCACTAAAAGACTTGAATTGCAAAGCAACAGCTTAAAAAGGTGAAATTCATTAAGGACTTTTCTTTTTGTTGGCTCTTTTTTTCTATTTAAAACAAATTACTCAAAAAAGTTCTGAAATAACTCTTGCTTTCTCAAGTTAATGTCACAGCAAGTTTTCATCAAGAGGATCTGGAGGATTCTTCCAATTCTGCAGTAGAATTTCAGGTTTAATTTTGTATTACCGTAAGTCTGGAGAGAAGCAGCCCTCCAGGATTTCAGGCTGCATGTTGCACTTTAAGTGCTAACATGAATTTAATCAATACTGACCCTTCTTACCATCATCACAGAGTGGATGAGGATTCTGCTGCTGCCTTTTGACCCCTTGAGTGAGACCAGTTTTCCTTCTCTGCATCATCATAGCTAAACACAAGTATAACAGGGAGCTCGTGGCACCGCCTGTCATCATTTTCTTCTCACAGCAGCTGAAAATACCACTTTTCAAATGGAATTTCTGTCTTAGTTTCATAGATTAGATCAAGCAGTTTTGGTGGACTTATATTAAAGATTAATTAGCTACCTCTAATCATCTGGCCCTGGCATAGAGCTCAGAGCCAGGGTATGAGACCTCAGCTCCTGTCTGATTTTAGGGGTGGGTGTATTTCTTCTGCCTTTTGGTGTGATTCTGCAACACAATACAGAGATAATTTAAGTGCTTTAAATCAGCTGCCACAATCTAACTGTGAGAGCACAGATCATTATCTACTTTACCTTTTTTCTTGGATGCCATGATGAGATATTTCTGATACTTGAGCTAATATATTTAGAGATAATTCATCTCTCTCTAGATTTTAATTATTAATCTTCAGTGTGTTTTCAGAAATGCTTGCCCACCTTTTTAAAAACCTGTTAGAGTTAAGATGAGTTGAAAGCTGTTTAGAGATACTATTTTATTGTTAAAATCAGTGCCTACTATGAAAATTGTTCTCTTAAATCCATTTTATCTGTGAAAAGTGCAGTCTCAAATCCTTGCAGAACGTTGGCTAACAGTTTAGACATTTTGGGGCTCAATAATTCAAATTTTTTTAATGCTAAGAACTTCAATTATCAGTCTCTTTTCATGTTCCCAGTGGTGGATACCCCCTGGAGTTATTAAGTACAGGGTCTTTCTGAAATTCCATCTGGTTTGTGTTGTGCCCTCCTCTTACTCTGTCACCTGCTAGCAAGAGGAACCAGCCCTGATGAATTTCAGGTCAGCTGTTCCAAAACAAGTTGCTTGAAGGTAACTGAATTCAAGGGTATAGACAGAGAAGTGAAACAGCTGTGCCCAAACCACCAGCAACTGTACAAAATGCCTTCTTCAGTCGTGAACTAGCAAACATTGATCTCATTAGCTTGTTCTGATAAACATGCTTCTCATACAACTAAACAAAAGCAGTGGCTTGTCTGCATGGAGGATTTAATTTGGAGCCAGATGCAACTGATGGGAATGTTTCAAAGTAATTGTTTCAAGACATACAAATGAGTTTTGAATTTATTATGCATTAACCCTTCCACGTGATGGATTTCCTCTGTACTGCATGCTCTGCAATCAACATTTCTCCTTCTTCTGTCGCTGCAAGACCTTTGCATCAAAGAATTGCTTGTTGGAATATAGAAACATAGAATGTTTAGGGCTGGAAGGGAGCTCCAAAGGGCATCTAGTGCAGCCCCCTGCAGGGAGCAGGGACACCCGCAACTAGCCCAGGCTGCTCAGAGCCTTGGCCAACCTCCCCTGCAATAGCTCCAGGGATGGGGCCTCAACCACCTCCC
>JANHGL010023309.1:40731-63199 GCA_024611195.1 Ceyx melanurus | reverse complement strand
AAAAATAAGTATTTTTCATGTGGAAACTGTAGACTTATCATTGTCTTCCCCTTACACCTTCCCCACTGTAGTGCAAGGCAATGTCTCTGTGTGTGGATCCCATCCTTATCCTGCAAAGACACCAGCCTGTCTTTCTGTAACCAAGGAATTTGTTGTGCAAGCCACCAAACAAAACATGCCTGGCCTTTGAGACACCTTTTTTGCCTATCTATTTTTATCTATTTTAGATAAATAGACTAATGATAGCAGCAATAGCAGCTTCCAGACCAACAGTGCAAAAGTTAGCTGATCAGACAGAAAGAAACAAAGAAGGGGAAGACTTTTGCTTCTAATTACATTTAGAAATGCTAATAGTATGTGGTTCAAATGCTGGACTTCTGGATTTTGAGGGGTGAAGTTCCCCTGCATAGGTGACCTTCTTGAAACTCCCCTATTGGAGATCAGATCTTCAGAGCCACAGGGGAGGTGGATGAACTTTGAACATTTCTTGGGAAGCTGGAGAGAGGGTAGAGGGAGGAAAGCAAACAAAATGAATCCTCTCAAAGCTCTCTGATTTCCCTCCTCCACTTTGCTTTTAATTATTAGCTTTGAGAATCTGATTCTATAAGGATACTTCTCTCTTTTCTTTATGTGATTTTGGGGCTGTTGATCCTTTGCAGAGTAAGAGCTCAAGCCCTGAGATTATCTGCTAGCATAAATGAAATACAAATACCAGAATTAAAGAATGAAAAGTATTTTTAAAACAATAATTAAAAAAACTAAAAGGATTTGCAAGATTTAAGTTCATTTTAGTAGTTGGATTGTTTCCTATAGAATCACAGATTAATAATTTTTAACTGTTTTATTATTCTTCTCTTTCAATACATGACATGAGGAATTTGTCAAATGCAATGGCCAGTCTTTTATCTAGTTTGGATTTTGTGGGTGATAAAAATGCATTGTGTTCTGTGCCCTATCTGTTTAGATCTTTTTCTTCCTTTCATCTACTTTTTGCTGACAGATTCAACTTAAAGGCCAAAATTATGCATGAAGATGGACTTTAACAGTTCTCATTTCCATGTATGTGAAAAACCACTGACCTGTAGCTGTGAAAAAACTGCTAGTAAATACTCCTAATCTATCACTTTGCACTAGCAGTAAATGTCATTTTGAAATGATTGTTTAATTTGCTTTTTAAAAATCCCATTTGCAGTCTAATTAGACTCCAGAGAAGTCTCCAGGTTGCCCAGAAAAATTACTATGTGAGTCCATAATGAAGAATATGATGTCTGCTGGAGACACAGGAGATGTTACAGTGATTTCTGTCAGACTTGATTTTGACAAGTCTATTTTTAATCTTGCAGGTTGACATATAGCCTTTAAGAACATGTATCCTTTGCATGCTAAGTCCTCTGTTCCCTCTGAGAGCTGAATTTTAATGTGTGTCCTTCGAACAAGGAATTTATTCTTGCACAGATAGATCATTGTCAGTGTGTACAAATGAAGAAGATAAGACTTTGGGATTTATTTTTTTTTTATGCTTATCTCCTGATTGCAGCTGAAGCAAGAACTATCTGTGGTGTCTAACAACTTCATCTACTATCTTTAAATGAAAGTCCTCACTATAGTAATCAGAAAAGTAGTATAAGCTGTTTGAGAGAAGCATGGGATGCTCACCCAAGAGGAGAAAACTGCAATCCCCTAAGGTTGCTCTATATAGGAGTTATTTTGTGGAAGGGAAACCTTGATATCTCACTTTTTGGACTCATTGGAGTTGTTCCATTTGCTTTTATGGGATACATTTTTATGCAGCATGCTTGAGTTGGCTCAGACTACAAGAGCAGGCCAGGCAGTGCCCAAAGCCAAATGGAGTTGAGGTGCCTAAAACCCCATACACAACACACCAGGCATCCCCATGGTCTGTGTGTGGCAGCACAGGGTCATGTTTGAAACAGAAAACTGAAAACCTCCTTGAGAATTCACTTGCATGAGCTCCAGCTGTTTGAAGTTGAGCTTTTAACCCAAACTAGTCACCTGTAGCCGTGCTGAAGATGGGAGAAACTATTTGCAGCCATCCCTCTGATAACAGCAAGCATCCAGAGAAGTTGAAGCTGTGGTCCATCATGCCATTAGTCAGCTCAAGGGGAATCTCACTGCCAAAGTGATGTTAGGACAGGTGCTGGGGCTGTGCTGGCTGGACTGACCCTCTAAGCTGCAGTGTCTCACCTTGGACCATTAGCAGTTCATTAACTGGAAGCATGGTGTGTATTGGTGTGCTCCCTCCCCAGCCCCTCTGCTTCAAGAGTACCACAGAAATTATTTAGAAATGCCTTTAAAACTCATTTAGCAAGTCACATGAAGTCAACCCTTTCTTTTTTTTTTTTTTTCTTTTTCCCCTGTGCCAATATCCATCTTCCCTCCTACCACCTTCTGGCTGCAACTATATGGTGAGCTCTGTATTATCTTCCTCCATGAACAGCTTCCCTCCTCCCCCTCATCATTTTCCTAAAGAGCAGAGACGTGGTTTACTGTCCTTCTCTTCAATCCTGCCTGTTACCCACAGCTTGAAGGAGCAGGAGAGGACAGTGATAAAACTGGTTAATTTTTCACATTTTTTTGTTCTTTTTTTTTGCTGCAGCACAGTGTGGCAGTGCTGCAGAGGCAGTGGGATGGAGGTGCCTGAATGCAGCAAGTGTGCAAGGCATATCCCCAAATGAACTTAATCTGGCTGGTACAGATAACAAACTTGGCTCTGCAAGTGTGGGTGGTGGGGTTGTTTTTTTTTGAGGGGTGGGTACAACTGATCCTGAAGAGAACAGCATCATATTTTTACTGCTATTGTTACCCACTGTATCTGTACTAAAGCTCCCACCGGTGAGTCCGACTGCACTGCAATTATCTCTTCAATTTCTCTGTAGATAGAAGCAAGCAGCCATTCAGCATTTTATGCTTAGTTTGTGTCTGCAGGGTAATTTTCTTCTCCCCTTTTCAAACATTCCTTCCCCTCCTATGTTTTGTAATATTATCGCATTTATCAAAGAAGAATTTCTGCTTAATTCTCATGTAAGTTTTACCTTGAGGACCATAATCACGTGTGGCATACATTGACTTTGTCACTTTTCAGTGAGACTAGTGATTTTTTGTCCTGTGGAAAATGTTATATTATGTAGTTCTCGTGATGAATAAGGTAAAAAAAAAAATAAGATTCAAGAGCACAGTCATGTTATTAAGATAACCAGCATAAATATTTAGAATATTAAATGAAAATTAACGATATGAATTTAAAATGTTGGACAGAGCTTTGAATAGAATCGATTTTTATAATAATCTTACTGATTTAGCACAATAAATGAATATGTCCTTTTGGAAAAAAAAAAAAAAAGAGGTGAACCTTTGAATTTTAAATACTCTGAATATATGATGTGTATTAATGGCAAAACTTTTTAATAACTAATGCAATTTAACAGAAGCAAGTGGTTAATTGGCTGGCATCAATTCTGTATCAATTTTTCCTCATATTAGCCCACATCTTAAATATATTAACTGATGTGCAGGGACACAAAGAGAGCCAAACAGTTTGCATGTTGGGACTGCTGCTGTCTGAATTACTGCACCACGTCCGTGGTTGCTTAAGAAGAGCAGCTTCTTTGGCTGCCCATCCAAATCGTTCTAAAATCACATTTGCCATCACTTCTGCTGCTCCAGTGGCACATGGGTATGGCTCTGGCATCCGACCAACCAATTTTCTACTCCAGACTCCGTAAGCAAAAATCATTCTGTGTTAGTCTCTGCAGCTCAGTATCCATCTTCTAACCTTGCAGAAAGAATATTAATAACAAGCCCCACAAAACTCAAGCCACTGACTGCTGAAACTTTTCTTAATGAGGCATTGAATGAATCTTGGTTTTGTTGGAACGTTTATTTCCTAAAACGATTTCTGTCAATCTTTAATTATTTAATGCATATTAATAGCAATGTGTTCCATAACAATGAATAGAAGTGCTCTTAGATTGGGTTAGATAGTCTGGTTCCAAAAAAGCAGGTAAAATTTAAAAGCAGAAATAATAGTCTTCAGGCATCTGGAAGAAAATATAATTTATTCTTTGAATTAATGTGTTTTTCTAAGGAACAATAATAAAGCAAATAATGTTGTACAGAGTAAAGTATATAATATAATGCTTGAAAATACAATATTCTTCAGAAATCAAGAGCTTTATATCAGTTCTGAATGCAACTTTCTCTTCTTAATTTCTTTTTATTGATTGACTAGATTTTTAGAGGTAAGATAAAACCTGTGAAGTACTTTGGACACAAAGTAGCCCAACGTGAACGTTGAGCATTATTAATAAAAACTCAGATAACTCTCTAAACCAAGATGCTCCTCAAGCATTTAGCATTTAATCAGCAGAATTTATCTGATGTTCTGCTTTTTGAACAGCATTAAGGAAAGAAAATTAGTAGCTGCAAGAATGAAGGATGTGTGCAAACTCCTGACCTTTCATTACTACATACACAATGCCCTAACCTGTGAGTAAAAATGCCAGTGCCATGCAAATTATGAATAGCAGCTGCAATGATTTCTAATGCTTCAGTACAAATAAAAATGAAGCTCTGATCGTAAAAGATTATGGTTAATTTGTCACATAATAAAAATATCTTCAATATTTTCTCATTTTTTTTAGTGACCTTTCCTCCTCTTTAATATGTAACTCCCAGAGATCTCTTTTGCAGTCTTTACTAATAGAGGCATCACTCTTCTGCAGTTTCTGACATCTCCATCCATCTTTTATTTCACTTCCTTATTTCCATTTTGAAATGTGATTTTAGAGTAGATGATTTCCAAGTTTCTCAGGAAGGAAGAAGTTTACACCAGTGTTTTAATTTAGTTTGTGGCCATAATTATTTATTAAAAGTGTTTGGCATTAGATAATGTGTTTTATTGAATTTTTATTGATCTCTTAACTGCATCCTATTGAGAAATAACAAACTTACATTAGATGTGCCATAAGTTTTTGTTGACTTCTGGGCTAACTTTATGGCATTTGCTGAAGGAAATACGATACTTGATCCTGTATTTCTCATTTATTCTTCTTTTTTTCACCATTGTCCTCATCTAAAGCATGCTGATCTGCCACTTAAAATGCAAAGAAGTATCCCAGATTTCATTACATCAAAACTGAAATTTTCATGGGACATGAGAGGTTTGCTGCAGCCAGACTAGAGAAAGAAGCTAAGTAGAGGGATAGTTGATAGTTGCTAACATAGCATCAGCAAAACCAGACATTAAAAAGAAACCATTAGAAGGGGGCATTTCTTTCCTAAGTGAAAATGTAACAACAGAAGAAAAGAAAGGCTTTATGATGTGAATATTACCATTACATTTGCTCTCTAAAACATCCTTTGCTAGATCATATTGTTAACCTCTTTTTTGCACTGAGATAAGTGAATGGGATAGCACCACTTTTCAGGGTTTGGAAAGTTGCCTCCTAGTTTCCTTCAGTCCTTTTAACTTCATTATTTTGTCTGCTTTCACTACTGAATTAAAAATTCAAGAGGCTATGTGACTGCATCAAGATATCTGAGCAACTGCTAGAAATTCAGTAAAGCCTCTCTTAATCTAATTCAGATAATGATGTATTGGAACCAGGGACCTGTACAGAAAAGCACTCCAAGTATGGTAATTATTTCTTTCCCTCTCCCAGGTAAATGAACTCTGAATCCAGTTTGACCATCCAAATTTATTTACAAAAAAAAAATTAGGAAATCAGAGGAAAGTTGTAATTAGCATTTTTCAAATGGGATTTTTCTGTGACCACATATGCAACTGTACCAAAGTCATGAGACCACTTTGTTCTGTAAATATTTTACTTTGATCCTATTCTATAGTAGGTCCATAACACCATTCCTAAAGTTGTCTCATCAATAGGCATCTTGGGGCTGAATCACATTGCACTTTGTTTATTACACTCTGAAAATTGACTTTTCCTCAGAGCTTCTGGGACTTTGGCAGTTAATGATAGGGAAACTAGCACTGAAACATTGGCCTGGGTGAGTGACCTGAGAGACCAATATTATCCTGCTTTATCTGTCTTTGATCTTTTAAAACTAATGTGCAGAAAGTCTAATTAGAAGAGGACAGCTGAACAATTAATTAATAGGGGAGTAAGTGCTACATTTTCCTCCTTGGCAGTGTGGCATCTTCATGCACCATGAAGTAATTTGTGCCATGATAGTGTGGCAGTAGCATGCTGACAGTTGGACTTGGTGACATTCTCAGTCCATCAGATACACTTGCATGCCCATCTGCCTCTCAGTTTTGACACCAACTAAACCAAGGAAATACTGATTTCATTGGAGTAGACAGGTATTAGCAACTTCTAATATCTCCTGTTCTCCAGCTTGAGGTTTCACCCTGAGTTCTCTCAGGAGCTGAGGGAGACTGCCTCAAAGCTGAGAATATATGCAACTGGACAAACTTTGGATATTTGTTTTGGCCAGAGGTAAATATAGGACTTTATAATACACTGAAATTCAAGAATAAATTATAGGGCTCACCTTTCCATTGTGCTAATAAAGGGGGAAACAGAGTGAATTTGGTACCCCTGAAAGCTTGACAGATGGAGAGCCTTAGAGAATGGGAGGCTTTTTTATTGCAAAGCCTTTAGTGCAGAGGCATCTGAAATGGCATCTCCTGTATGAAAGCCTGCCAGTGTGTCACAGCCCTGATCTGAAGGGACCACTTCTATTGGAGGAGGCAAGTATAATTCAGCCTGCACATCCACTGGCTTCTTGGCCCCTCATGGAGACTGCCAACAAGGGTTCCAATTAGTGCCAGCTGCAGACTGGGAAAATTTAAAGATTGACTTTCACACCATGCCAGACCTTTAAGAAAAAAGAAGGACATTTATATAAAACACCATTTACTTTTGACAGCAATATTCTGTGTGCTGTTATTGAAGTTATTTGTGTTTGAATCAGAGTATCTTTGCTCTCAGCTGTGTTTCTGCTGCTGTTTGATCCTGCAGTGCAGTAATAATCCCATGCTTATATCTTTTCTACTTTGTGGCTGTGGTCATTTCAAGCATCCATTACTCACACAGTTTTTAGAGCTCAGATATATGAACAGGAATCCTGTAAAATTCCTAGGTTCTTGTTCATATTGCTTCTGCTGCTCTAAGTCCTGACATCTTTAATGGCAGACTTAAATTTTAAGGACCTTGTGAAGCAGCAGGGATTTTCAAATTAAACTTAAGGTTCAGGAGTTCACAGGTTGAAGTTCCTAATTCATTCATCTTCACTGAGGGATAAACTTAGTACTCCTCTAATAAGAAAAAATTGCTAAAAGCTTTGAAATTGGTGTAAACAGAGCTTTTCCATTCTCAGTTTTTGAGAGTACAGGTAAAATACATACTTTCTCTTTATTCATATGCTGTATTTGCTCTAGGATGCATAAAAAGAACAGGTCTTGGTGTTGGGAGAGCACCCAAAAAGTCTGCAGCTGTTCTCCAAGCTTGGAGTTGCAGATGTTTGGACTTCAGAGACTGTAGAGCATGTAGATGAAAAAGTTTTAAAAGATAAATAATTAAGATGTGATTATGAAAGTAATAAAATATCTGCAGTATATACTTGTTGTTGTTATCCTTTGCCACTAGCTTTCAGGTCTTGTTTAAAAGAGGTAGCTCATGTTTAGGTGTGGTGATGTACCTAGTTTGTTTAATCTAATCTAAAGGCTCTTTCATTACTGAATCCATATTTTCTGGATTTTAACTTCAGAATATGTTTTCTGGAAGTGAAAAATAATTGTGGGAAAATTGTTAAAGTAGTTATAACTGGAGGGAATAAAATTATGCTGGTTTCAGAGAGAATATTTAAGTTTTGATTTACTTAGTTCTTCATTAAGTTAACTTTTTATTTCTGTTTTTCCGAGGACAAACAAAACCTCCATTTTCTCCATTTGAAAGGTCTACCTATACTCTTTTAGTGCAGTGATATGAATATATGATCAGAGGAGTAAAAATTGAAGCTTAACAAATTCTCCTTTAATTAGGGGATATTTGACATACCTTTCCCCATGCATGACTGATGGCAGAAGTAGAATTCAAGTATATATTATATACATATTCAAAAATTCAAGCTTCATCAAGTATAACTTGACTTTCCAGACCAATTTTCTGAGCATTTTTTTTCTGTCTATCCTCTTATTTTCTTTGCTTTTTGGCTTTTCAAGTTGGATATCAGTGGTATAAATCTGCATACAGTTTGACTCTGTCTAAGACCAATGCAGTGTGATTTATTTCAGTTAGTTCTGCTGAACAGGTCAGACATGCCCAATATATTGCACTTCAGTTAGCCAGGCAATAAATCAAATCAACATTAATTGTGTTTGAAAGTAGCAAAACCAAGAGAAACAACAAAATGGCAGCTGACCTTTTCTTAGCTAATATCACCCTCAGCAGCCAGCTGACCAACAATCTAATACAAGAGATATTGAGTCTAATTGGCTTTTCTTCCTTCTTCCACTTCATCCACACATACCCCCAGTTATCCACCATGCCCAACTGCCCACCAAGAGTCAAAAAATACATTTGTAATTTATCTAGACCACTAGATCATGTCAAGATTCCTATTATTTTCTTCTTTTTATCCTGTAAATCAGGTTTTTTCAGAGCTGCTTATTTGTTTTCCATTGACTAGTTTCATCTTAAAGAAGAGCTAGTGAAGAAATGGGGGATAAATTCTGTCCTCATTTTTTGTCCTCATTTTTGTTATAAAAACACTTCTATCTTCAGATATATTTGGTATGAAGTGTACAAGAGCTAGATGGTATTAAAAGTGACTTGCATTTGTAAAGTAGTTGACAGAAATTTGCAGTGATGAACTGATGGGATTAATCAAATATATTCCATTCTTACTGGAGGAAACCATGATAACAGAATGCAGGTCATTCTGACAAAGCAAATATTTCATAGTGTAAGCTGTAAATTTAAGTCAATTTGTTGCAATGAAAAAAAAAGGTTAATTTTTAATATCTATTGCTATTTTGGCAGATTATTCCTCTCTGTAATTCTCTGCTATGTGATTGTAATAAACATTTTGCCCTATTACTGCAGTTTTATCCATTAAAAAGAAAATATGCTTGTTTGTAGTGAATAAAAGTATGAATCTTCTCTTGCTTTTACTATTTTTTTCTTTTTATAGAAGCTGCAAAGAATCAATCCTCCTTACTGTTGTTCAACCTTACCCTGTAAGTATCATCAGTGTTTTCTGAAGTAGTTTCCTAGCAACATAACAGCTTTTTTTTCCTGCCTATATTCTGTCTATGTCTCTACCTTATCTGTACAATAAAAAGTGAGATAAGGGCTCTGTCTCTTAAAGGTGATGTTTAACACTGTGTTACTGTGTCCTGCACTCCAGGAATGTATTAGCAAGTTAAACAATAACAGTAGCTTTAAGCTCACACCCAAAAGGCAGAGCAGGATGCTGAGTTCTGCTTCAACTTATCTATTGCAGCTCCTGGTTGGTTTTTTCTGCCTCAGTCCCACAGAGTTACACTACCATAGCAAACCAGCTGTGCCTTATGTGAGGGAAAGCTCTGTCTGCATCTCCAGTGTAGGATGTGTGGAGGTGAGGGAAGTTAAGAAGCAGACAGGTGATCATTGTGTGGGTCTGGCTTGAAGGGACTGGGAGAAGCCACAGCCCACCTTGGAGCAGGCTGCTGTGATGTGCCTCTGCACCTCAGTCAGCAGTTTGTGGGAGCAGGTTCATGACCTCTCAGCTCAAACCCATTGCCCATGGAAAAAATGAGAGTGGCCAAGCCAAGGGAGAAATCACATTTCTCTTCCCATACATCCATGCACAACTGTGCAGCCTTGAAGGATGCTCAGGGTTCTCAGCCATGTGTCAAGAGGGATGTCAGAATCATCAGGTCTGTTCAGCTTCCTGTTGGCTTGGTTGATACACAACAGTTTGGATTACCAAGGGATAATTGCATCCTTTTCATCCAAGAATGAGAGATGAGATGGATTTGACACAAAGATGTGGAAACCAAGTTTATATGATGATTCTGCCAAAATACACATCTTGCAAATGCAGCATTGCTAGTGCTGGGTGGCTTTGTGATGCTCATTAGCCTCTCTGGCTGGTTTAGAGGTGGCTGTGAAGTTGTTCCCCTTTCTAGAAACCAGCCTGCACAGCAACTAAACTGTGGGGGAAAAACATCCAAGAGCAAAACCAGGTAGGGGTTTTGAGCTGGGATCTCATCAACATCAGCCACCTTAAATGTAAATGCAGACATAGTTTGACCAAATGAAGAAACACAACCACCTTTAAAGCTTGCTGGATTGCAGCCAGTGGTTTTGATCACAGGGAATATATATCTATATATATAATATAGGAGAAAAGAGTCCTCACCCCCTTGCCTTTTTATGCAGGTTGCCTTAATTTTATCCATTGTCAGGCTTCATTCTATAAATGTCAGGTGAATAAAGGACAATGCAGGTATGAGTAGCTCTTAAAAATGAACAGTAAAGTGTAGTACTACTTACCTGTGAGATGGTGTGGGCTGTTTTCCCTGTGCTACTGGCATGAGAGCAAGCCTGTAGGGAAGCTGAATCCCAAATGAACTGCACACTACATGTTCAAGAGGAGACCTTAGAGCACAGGTGTGGTTCTCCTCCAGCTTTTGACCTGCAAGAGAAGGAAAGTCATGACCTGCTATCTTCCCAGCTCTTTTGGGCCTTGATGATTCATAGCATCCTTATTTATTTATTGCAAAACTAAGTTTTCTTTCAGTGTAAACAAAGGTGTGTTTTAGGATGGGGAGCAGCTGGGATGCTGCCATTGTGTGCAGCCAAGTTTGAGCCCTGAAGCACTGCAGGGTTCCTAGGGTTATGCAGACCCTGGGATTTAATTAAAGTCTCTTGGGGACTCCTGAGTTGATCATCTGGCCCATGCTAGCCCTCTGTGGCACAATGACATCACTTTGAGCACTGCCATCCTGAGTGTCACTGCACTCTGGCTGTGTAGCTGTCCTTGTCTTCCGTGCACTGGGGTCCTCTAGCAAATACATCTTGTCTTGCAGTTTGGAAGCAATAGAGATGTTTTCAAAAATGATGATGCACGTGTGTTTTCCCCTCTTCTTTAATTTTGCCTCCTTCGTTTTTCCTTTTACTATTTTGCCAATAAAACTGGAAAGATGAAGTAGAAACCAGACAAAGGAAAAGTAAGAGCTTTTAAATACAGACTGAACTTCTTCCCTATTCTTGGCAGAAATACATCTTTACAAGCATTGAATCGATCTCTCTTCTTGATGGTGAAATTTTCTTTCTATCATTGCATGAAAAATATCTGCCAAGATGGATTACAAGAGTGCTGTTTCTTAATTGTTTTTATTTGCACTGTTTAGAGTGTGTTTTGTTTTCATGCTTTCACGTAACCATCTCTTATGATTGCAGGTCAAAGTAGATGTAATCTAGATTTATAGTACTCTGTAGTTCACTTAGTACTTTTGGAAAGCTTTTGCAGATAATTTTTGCTTAAGTGCATTCAGTTTTGTTTAATGCTTAAACTCATTAAAATTTCATTTTAATTATGACCAAGCCAAAGCATTAGAGTATCATTTTTGTTCCATCAATCTCTAAATCTCTGCCAGGCTCTTATCAGCACTGGTCATAAGGAGGTCACTGAACAGCTAAAGCAGTTGAAGCAGTTCAAAGTTTTGATTTCAGGAAGTTTAGCATTTGATTGTAATTTCTGACCATTTTATTCTGTAAATTGACTGTCATTGTTGCCTTATTAAGTTTTAAGCATTACTCAATTCAAGGAACTTGCTTGGTTTTATATCTGTTCAGTTTTTATGTGTAGAGATCATTTGATAGGTTGGTTTCATGATTAATCTCTTCAACTCCTTGGATGTAGTCCAGACCTAACGAAGATCTATGGCAGTTTTGCAGTGTATAAGTTCTGCAGTGGGAAAAAGAGAAGATTTTCTGTTTTGAAAGAGATGCTTCTTGTTATAACAAAGTTATATATCTAAGACACAACATTTGCAGAAAAACTGTGATAAATAAGTGTTATGGATCGTAATGATTATGGCAAAACTCTTACTGAGAGTCTCATAGTATTTTTCATGCTGCTTTCACATCTGGAGTCATGTCACATTATGACTCCAGATGTTAGATAAATATTATTATCTAGCTACCACATCTAGACTTGTGGTTGTAAAGAAAGATATAAAAAAAGAAACAGGTTTGTCACAAAGACTTCAGCATCTACAGGGAAAGACTAGCAAGGTGTAGTTTTAGAAGACATTTGGAAATCAGACATGAATATCTTGAACAAGATGATTTGGGGCTGCTTGAGATTGTGAAGAAATCATGGCTTTTTTTTCTTTGAATGAGTATATTTTTTTACAATCATCCTGAGGAGGTTTTCCACACATTCAGTGTGAACTTTCATGTCAACAATTTCAGTAGAGAAGAATCCCCCCACCTGTCACCCTGTCCATCATTTTCTCTGTGTAGATCTTCCCCCTCCTTTCTGCTTCTAGTTGTCATTACCTCCATTTTCCATTTTCATGAATGCTTTCCCCAGTCTCAGATTCATGTAGTCTTTCATTTGTTCATTTTAGCCTGGCATGGAGTGCAGGTTTCTTTCGTTGCCAAAGGTCCTCATCCTTGTAAAGTTGTAGAGCTGGCAATAGTGTGACATGGCTATTGATTAAGAGCAGTCACCTGTGTATGACAGGTAATCATGAATATCAAAGATTAATTCATTAATATAAAGGGCTGATTTTTGGACAGCCAGAATCCCAAAAGGCCAGTGGAGAGGATTTTGTGGTGGACCTCCACACTTAATAAAAATAGAGATATATGGTCCAGGCTAACAAGATGAACTACAATGTCTACATGCTCTACAAAGTCTGAAACTGACCTGTGCTTTCACTCGTGGGTTTTGGGACAATCAGAGTGAACTGATCTGTCATTTACTTTAGATGGAAAGGACTAGATTTTCTCAATACCTGCATTAAAGTAAGATTTAGCTATTTCCCACCTTACAGTGCTATATTATACTTGTAGGGGACTAGTGATCAAGCTGTTAATACCATCTAAAAATAGTATAATATAAATAATGCAAATAGTAAAATATAATTCTCTATGATAGATCACCACCTTTTAAGAGAGAACCCAAATCTGACTGCTATTTCAGCAATTAAATTCGTGCAAGGAGTTTAACAAATACTCCTGGTGATGATCTATCAGTGCCCTGTGGTTATAAGAAATTACTGCATGGTAAAACTCCTCCACGTTGTTGCTTCCATATCCTACCTGCTCTTCTGCAGTGCTCTTGTGAGCCAGTGTATTTGTTTCAGCCTTGCTCACAGCTATGAATGGCAGTGTTTAGTTTGCCTAAGGGTATTATGTACTGTTCCACTTAATAAATTTAATTCTTCCTTTTATTCACATTTAGCTACTTGATAAATTTTTTTCTCATATCATTGCCTGTAGGCATGGACCAAAAAGTCAACACATTTTTGTGGCCTTTCCTAAAACCCATAAAATTCCATGCTAAACTGACTAATTTGAAGTTACAAACTTCAAATTGATTGCCACAATTTGTGGCTATTTAAAACTTTGGCATTTCTGTCAGATTTTGACACACATTGTCACAAAGCAGATTTTCTTTTCACCTTGTGATTGTCCCATACTGCTGCCTTGTTTCCTTTCTTTATGGTAGCTCAGTACTCCACTATCCCCTTCTAAATGCTAAATCCTTCATTTTCTTGAGAATAAGTAAAGGTTTTGTTGTGGCAGCACCTCTGGGCCTTTGCAGTAAATAAACACCATTTCATCTGGAATCTCCCCAAATTACAGTTTACCTGCAAAAGCAGACAAAGTACTAGACATTCTTATTTTCATCGAAAAACAATTTATTTCAAAATGTAGGGTATTATTTCTAAGATCTATCCAAAAATGAACTATAATGCTAGAGATGAAAATAGGATCTGATTTTGAAAAATAACATTTTCCAGAAAGCCTCCTCTTGTCATAGCAGTCTCTGTTTTGATCCTGCTGTTGGGATGCCCATTGATTGCAGTCCCTAGTAGGTTGGGTTCAAAAGAGCATCTCAGTCTTCACTATAATTTCCTCTGAGCAATTCTCTATGCAATGATTTATTCCTTTTCTTGGAGGTTTCTCCAGGTAGTGTTGAAATGATCACCTGAATTCTTACTGGATTCTGTATAAACAAGTACACTTTTTTTTTTTTGTTGTGTAATGTTTGTGGGTTTTTGAAGTATTTTGACTTCTTGTTAAAATCTGTATCCTCGTTTTGCAAAATTCCCTCTAACGAAACTGTTTTTATCTGTGACAATGCAGGTACTTTACTTGCAGTGATAAATGTTCTGCATTAGTGTAAAGACCTCCTTCATAAGGTCATTATCTGAGGATAATAGCTTTCATTTGCCTAAAAGAGGGAGTAACAGAAACAAATGGACCTGGCACTCTGAGAATCATTAATTGGTAGCTTTCTCCACCTACAAACCTGGAGATATTAAAATAGACTAGAGCAGCACATATTTTTGTCTATTGTGTTGTTAGACAAGAAAGCTTCAACAATCAAACTGTTTTCCTAGGTATTTGACACACTCTTTTGAAACAGCTCCTTCCTCAGAGAGAAAATGTCAAGTGTCTAGTTGAAATAGAGGTATAAACAGTGAGATTGTGCAAATAAATGCAAAAGCTACACTATTACTCAAACCTTTAAACAGCTGAGGATGTTCCCCCAAATACCTGATGTTGTTTATCTGCCAGTAGCCAGATGAGGAGAGAGAGGCAGAGACTATTTCCTTCACCAAGATTCCAAGATCCTTTTATTTATTAATTTACAGCTCTTTTTATACCCTTTTAACTTCAAGGTAACTGGACAAGAAATCAGCCACCCCCTGAGGTGATTGGCTGGGGTGTCACAACACCCAGAGTCAAAACATCTTTACACTGTTTTACAAACAAACGCCAACAAGGTCAGTGCTTGGTGAGAACCTTCACTTTCCCATGGGAAGGAAAATTCACCTGCTGCATCATTCCAACATCCATAACCTGATGCAGCTGTTATATTTCTTCTTATACTTCTAGTTCATAACCTGAAGGTTTTTTAGCAAGCAATCTGTTTCAAGGCTCACCCAGAGCATCTGGTAAGGAGCCAGAGTCCTGACCACATTGCCACAGCAGAAATGGGGGTGAGGAAAACCCCATGTTTTATGGCAATGCTCCACTGGCTGTACATTCAGCCCCATGGCCTGGAGTTTGTGGAAACTTGGTATGTTCAGATCCTTCAGTTGTGTCAGACTCTCCTGTCACATTTTTTAATTACATAATTTGTTTATCTCCCCCCCATTAGGGACTTCTGAGGTTGTAAGAGGAAAAGAGAGGCTGTAGAAAGAGCTTCACAGCAGTTTGCCAGATTTCCTCTATAGGAATAACTTTGCCAGAATCTGGAAGAAAATCTGGCAGTCTGCCTGTAAAGAGAGGCCAGACTGGTGATTCATCTGCAATAAGAGCTGTAAAATGCTCCTTCCAGCAAGAAGAGTAAATGAAAGCCACTCTTCCCCTTACCCTTGCAAGGGAGAGCTGGTGGCCTACACCTGTAACTGTGCTGCCCCTTGGCTGTGGGCATCAGCAGGTTGCAGTCCATTTATTTGGATTCCAGTGCAGAATGGGGCTGCCTGGGAAATTAGAAGACGTGTAGAATTGTTGTATTTTTATTGTATACTGTGTCTTTGAAGGAATTAATCTCTAGAGTACAATATGTGAGCAGGCTTCTTTGGTGTTTCCATATTGTGGAAAATATTCCTTCTTGTTCAAGAAGTGTTTTGGGTCTCCTGCCCTGAGGAATTATTTTTTCCCCCACACTTCTTTTTCTTCTGTCTTTTTGGTGGTTGTTTCAAATCTTCTGAGGGACCTTCTACATTTTTCAGCACTAGCTTTGGAAGCTGAGCTTGGATTGATCATGGTGTTGAATTTTCTGTCATTTAATGTTACTGATTAAAAAGCTGTATGGTCATAGCTGTTAGAGAAGAGGTAAGAAAGAATTAACTGTAAAAGTGAAGAAGCATTCATTTTTATTTCTTGGTTCTATTTTGTGCTCCAGGAATTATTGGATGGCTCTGATATTTCCTGGGAGAATATGACATCTTTCATTCCCTGTTCACTGGTTGATTCTGAGCCCATGGTAATAGTTACCACATTTTTGATGTGATAATAAATCTGTCGCAAACAGAAACAAGGTAGAGACTTATTCCTGCTAGCTACTAGAAATAAGGTTTCTGCATCAAAATTAAATAACTTTTTAAGCAGTTTCAGGAGAGACTACAAGAGCACGTGGCCTTGGACCACTCTATCACTCCTGCAGATTGTTCACTGAATCAAAATTTGAGTGATGGTGACAAGAATTCCTGTGTTTACATGGGCTGTTGTCATGCTGTATTGATAATAGGAAATTATTCAAAGATCATAATCACTGATACCTGGACTAATTTCTCACAGGCAAACCAACATGTGTTATTGCTTTCAGTATCCCAAACTAGTAAGAATTTAGGTTAGGACTCTGAAAAATCATAATTCATGTTATGCTGAAACAAATGGAACAAAGCCTGGTTGGAAGGAGCTGAGGGATTTTCAGACAAAGCCAGAAATTCTTCTATTGCCCCTTAGCATAGCTATGGAGTTAGGCAAAGCAGAAGCACTGTGTTTGTAACTGACCTGAAAATAAAACTAACTTGCTTCTGCTGCTGAAAATGAAAATCCCATTGACAGTGAATATTTAATTTGATACTAAAAACTGATTGACAGTCAAACTCTTCAAATGGAGTAAGAATTTTTTTCCAGGGTCCACTTGATAACAGGTGAATCCCATCAATAATGGAGTAGATAAAAGACAATTAGGTCCCAGAAGAAAATTCTAAATGTTTTTAGACTTCTAATCTATGAAGTTCCATGAAGTGTCTGATCTATTCAAGGCAAGCTTTGAACAAACAGGGGTTGTGTGTCATGTACTTTCAGGGGAAACCTGCTGATCTGTAGGTGCCTTCTGGTGCTTCTACCTTGTGTTTTGAAGTGGACTAATACAGCTGAGATGCCACAGCACTTGGAGAGCATTCAAATACTCTTTTTTGGCAAAAGTTGTATGTGTATCTATATCTCCTGGATCATAGATGATGCAAATATTTTCCATTCAGTGTTTGAAGGGTCACTGGCTGGCCACTGGTCAGTGTCCATTCGTGTAAATAAGCTTTGTATCTACACCAAGAACCCTTCTCATGGCTCTAAAATGATAGATAACTTTCAGTATATGGAGTATGCCCTGGTGATTCTTTATATGTATGTACACAGGTGCTGTCTCAGGAAGAATTCTGGTTTAATTGCATTTCCATTCTTCAGTGAATGGTATGCAGAGTGTTGCTGTTTACATGGATTTCCCAATGTGTGAGAAAAAAAAAAAAAAAGGGAATAACTGCAAAAGGAAAGACAGGTTTTAACTTGAATTTTTGTGATATATCTTGTCATCATTTTTCCTTCCAGTCTCCTAAATCAGCTTTTATTAGTGCTGCAAAAAAGGCAAGATTGAAGTCCAATCCTGTCAAAGTACGCTTCTCAGAAGAAGTAATTATCAATGGCCAGGTATCGGTGAGTATTCATCTGTTTCACCTCAGGAAGGACTGAGCATTTCATCCAAAGGTATGCCTCAAGGCTGGAAAGGGAGGGTAGGAACATAGTAGGAACAACAGTGAAAAAACAGTGCAAAGGGAAGGCTTTTTCTGGTTCAGATCTGCTTTTGAAGTCTATGGGCCCATAATATTATGCAAAAATTGTCCCTTCTTCAAACAAGATTAAAATGCATTTTGTGATGATAGCACCTATAGCTGTCTTTATAGTCTTGATAATGCTTGCTTGTTCTTTTTTTGTGTTTTTTTCAGAGTGATTTTGTAGTAGGAAAAACCATAAGCTCAAGAGAAGTAGCATGTCAGGAAAAGAGATTAACGTTACCTTACGGACCTTAAAATTTGTTTTATCTACTTGGAACTTATTGTTTCCAGCCCTTAGGCAAAGTCAGCTTCCCTTTGAGAGGCACTGAACTCCTCAAACAGGAGCTCCCTGCTCATTTTCATAATTTGCCAGAACATCATTCCACACTGATGTCTTTATCCAACCCTTTTCCAAATATAAATTGATGCAACATTCTGTCAAAAGCAATTTCTATGTTGCAAACAAACAAACAAAACTAAGCTTAATTTCCCTTCCTTTTTCCTTGCTATCCTTGTTATGAACTGTCGCAATTAAATAGTACTATTATATGTTATTCTTCTTAAATTGTGACAGATATTTAATATCCAAGTATAAAGTAAAACGTCTTGATTGTAATCATTACTAATGAATTTGCAGTTCTTATCTTGTAGATTGAAGACACTAAATAGTTCACTATATTCAGAGAAACAGTAATCTATTTTTCTGTTATATTTTTAAAAGTTTCACAGAGGTAGCATTTATAGTCAGAGACTATTTGTAGAAAGAAAATACTCCAATCCAGACATAAAATGTATATGAAGAGTTATATTTTTCTAGGGAATAGACCCATGGAGTGCTGATTTAATCAGCATCCTAAACCACTGCAGGGTATTGCCAATTCTGCTTTCAGTTTGAGCCAACACAATCCTTTGCATTTGTTACCTTTCCACCTGAATGATGTCCATCTTTCTAGAACAACCCCTAGATTTCCCTGGTTACGTGTTGTAATCTGATTCACTAATTTGCTTGGCAGGAAACAGTTAAGGACAATTCACTTCTTTTCATGCCAAATGTTCTGAAGGTGTATCTTGAAAATGGACAAACCAAATCTTTCCGTTTCGACTGCAGCACTTCAATAAAGGTAGGCTAAATATACCTTGCTATGGAATGCCAGATATCTCCTTTTAAAGACCTTCAGTAATTGTAATTTACTTGGAATGCTTTAAGAACAAAATCACTAGTGTGTTCAGTTGGGGCTGGACTTGTAGTTGATAAATAACAAGGTTTTGGTCCATTTTTTTCTGCTGCTAAAAACATACTGTATTGCCAATGAAGAAAAAGTGATTGTTTTAATGTGCCTAGAGTGCAATTAAACTGGTGTGGTCCTATCATTTTGATATGCTGCCAAGTAGTAGCATGATTTGTCAGCAAAAGTCAGGAGCTAAGAAGATTAAGATGTTGGTTGTTAATTGAATATCATCTAGCTTGTCAGCCAGTAGACTTGGGATGGGATATTTTAGGGTTATGCTGGTTTTAAATTGCTCATCTCAGTGTAATGCTCCCTATGCTTTCCATAACACATTTCACATGGAGAAATAAAGAGGTTAAGCCCTAGCACACACCTGAGGCTGCTAGGGCTTTCTGACACTGTTCCTCACAGTACAAGTAGATTTAATGAATAAGTCATAAATTCTCCATTAGTCAGAAAAGTATCATATTAGGCTCCATTACTTAGACTGGTTGCTTGTAATCCATTAATATTTTCTTAGATTCTTTACATTGTAGATAGTTGTCCCCATCCTCCTACATACATTTTTCATCCTTCCACCAATTTGGTGTTGATTTTCCATAAACATGCTGTAATTGCTCAATTAATCTTCTTGAATTACATTAAAATGCTTAGATTAGAATTCATCATGATCTTAGTAAATCCCATCCATCTGGATACTTGTGTACACCTAAAAATCTTTTGGATGGATAGAAATATTTTAATCTTTTCACCAACATAATGTGAAACTATTTTAAAATGAAGGGTTATTATATATTTCTTTTTCCTACTGCATTCATTAAAGCAAAAAATACCTCACCAGATGTTATTAACACTCTGCATGTATTTACAAAGTGTTATGTGAAGGTAAAGTAGAGATTAGTTGAATAATTTTGTGAGGATGTTTGTTTAGCTGTTTAGAAACAATTGCTCTCAAGTCAAGTACCCTTAGACATATTCCAATGTGAAAAAAAAAATCTCTAAAAGTGGAATTTTTAGTATTAATTAGCATGGTCCTTGAATTTATAGCTACTGTTCTACACACACATCATCATTATTAATTTTTCTGTCATCACTTAAAACTCAAGTAAACGAAATAAATATAATAATAAACAAATAAAGGCCATTCATTGATTTTTTTTGTTGAGCACATGAATTTGGTTTGTACTGCTTGGTGGTCCTTCCCCAACAGTAGTGAATAGTGCCAAGAGTCTCTCCTTTATTGAAGGAGGTGTTTTGTTTCCAGGGAGACAGATATGATTTAAAGGCCACACAAATCTAATTTGCATGTTAAACTGCACAGAAAGTTGTCCATTCACAGCAATCCCATGAATATATTTTTAATGTACATATCTGATACCATTTCAGGGACGTTTGAATACAAAGGTGCTGATTTTTCACTGGGAAAATGTGTGTAATGTCCTTTATAGTTGCACAGAACACTCATGAAACACAACTTCTTCACATCTGGGGTTCCACCTTGTGCTGGATAGGTGAAGGGTGCATGGAAGTGAAGAACTGGGTCCCAAGCACTTCACTAATTTAAACAAACTTTGTAAATCCTTTGTTAATTAGGATGTCATCTTAACACTCCAAGAAAAGCTTTCCATCAAGTGTATTGAACACTTTTCCCTGATGCTGGAGCAGAGGCTTGAAGGATCTGGAATGAAACTCCTTTTGCTACATGAACAGGAGACTCTAACTCAGGTTTGTGTAATGATGTGTGAAAACATATTAATGAGACAGGTTGATCAGTAAAAGACTGCATCAAACTATAAAACTTAAGTAATGAAAAAGATGGATAATTTAAGATGGATAAGTTTTATAGTTTGATGCAGTCTAACAAGAAATAATAATAATAATAATAATAATAGCTACAGTATTTAGATGTGGTTGTAAGAATCAGGTTCTCACAGAAAACTATTATTTTTCTATTATATAGACATCATATTTCAATGGGCCATTGAAAAGTATTAAAAAGTTTATTAAAGATTTAAATGAATGCTAGAAAATATATATCAAGCCATTTTCCTATCCTACATGGCCCAGATGGTCCACATGGAACAGCTGGAAAAAGCATAATAACAATTCTGAAGAGGACAGTCTCCCCAGATTCCTTTTAAAATCTTATTTTGAATTTTGATTCTATCTAATTACACAGATCTGTATCTGGGTGACAGGGAATAATGTTATTTCTGATAAAGCCAAGTTTAAGTTTTTTATGCATGATGCATTATGTCACTTCTTGGTGATGAATTGTGCCCCAGAAATTCTGGTGTGACTTTTATCCTTAGATCAAGGAGATGTGAGTAGTGATAAAGTTGCTTCATAGTTCCCAACAAAAGACCCTGATTTTAGCTGTTTATAATTTTCCCAAACTGTTTAACCTATGAAATTTCATGAAATTCCTGTGCTTCAGGAGAACATTATTATTTTTTTTAATTCAACCTAATTTAAATAAAGAAAATTATATATATAAAAAAAAAAAAATTATTAAATGAGATGGGGAAAATAATTAAAATGCTATAACTCCCTTGATCTCCTAGCATCTGTATAATGGTATGAAGGAGCTTAGTTTACCAGCTAAAAGTCTTTCTAGCATTTTCTACCCTTTAAGCACTTGCCTTTGCCATCTTAATATTATTTTCTTGTGGGTGTAATGCCACCATATCCAGAAGTACTCAATATTGTCTGTTGTGGCCTAGCTGTCTCTCACTGAAGGAAGTGGTAAAATTATCTCAGAAGGATCAGAGTAAACTGTCATGGTGAGCTTTGAAACATCTCATCCAGAGCTTTTATTTATGCATACAGAATATGCCTAGATAATTAGGAATGAGGTCAGAGTCAAAGTGAGATGAACATACTCTTTGAAAACTGTTAGGGCAAGACAGAGGCCTTAATGGATATTTTTAAAAGAAAAGTTTTATCAATTAAAGATGTTGATTATAAAGTGCACTAACTCTCTAAATGCATTAGCCTAATTAAATAAACTACATAAACTACATTAATTCTGAGGGTGTCTTTGAAGTTCCTGTCAAATCAGCAATACTTTAATTTGCCATTATAATGTTTCATCCAATTATTCATTAGCTATGCAATGGTCCCTCATGAATATACCCAGATTACAGTGCTACATCATTTCACTGACCAACACCCAAAGAGTATCTTTTTCTTTTTTTTAATGTATTGGGAGAGATTTGTCTTGGACAGAAATCATGGGTTAGATCTTTTACTCCAGAAGAACCCAGGAAAAATACCTAATTTCTCACAAATTGCCTTATAGAATAAAACAAGCAATGGAAAGTAAGAATAGGTGCTCTGTGTTCTTAGACTAAGAAATAAAATGTCACCTCTCCTTGTTGCTCTGAGGTTGAGTTCTATTGGGCAGTCATGTCTATACGAGTTTAAATGTCTTTCCAGAAGATTATATATATAAATATAA
>JANHGL010023309.1:25617-39741 GCA_024611195.1 Ceyx melanurus | reverse complement strand
GGGAGCAGGGACACCCTCAACTAGCCCAGGCTGCTCAGAGCCTTGGCCAACCTCCCCTGCAATAGCTCCAGGGATGGAATCCTGCTTTCCTAAGTCCAGATACCCTGATACCCTTCCAGCATTCTTTCTGAAAGTGGATTAGTGTTCTCCCCAGGAATGATGAAGAGAGGTTGGGTGAAAATGCTCATGCCTTCTGCTTTTTTTGGCAGAAGTACTTCTGTTCTTCAGAAGTGCCCAAATCCTGGTGAGCATCTGATACCTCTGAAAACAACTGTCCTACCTTCAGCATGCTCTTGCTTCAGAGTTCAGGGCTACTCTTCACACATGTTTTTTATTTTGTTTTGTTTTGTTTTTAAAGACCATAACATAGTTTTTTGTGCAAGATTTTTGAACTTGATGCTCCCTCTACTGGTTCTTTGGCAGAGCTGTAATGATGTGGTTCAGGAAAGATTCGGCCCAGAACTGAAATACGACATTGCCCTGCGGTTGGCTGCACTACAAATGTACATTGCAACTGTGACCACCAAGCAAACTCAGAAAATCTCTCTCAAATATATAGAGTAAGTCAAAAATGCAGTGTGAGCCTTAAAAGGGAAACACTGGGAGTAACTGGTATATCCTTTAAGGTTGTTCCTTCAATATGTCTATATACACGCACCAATTTTAGGTTCATTCTCAGTTGCTGAAGTGGATTCAGGAGTGTTAAGAGCTGTAAGTATGAACTTTTTGGTTCATTTAATTTTTGGTCATTTGTTTAGGCACTTGAAATAGCCTAGAAAAATAAATAGATTCACTCATTTGCTTTCAATGCTCATCAGGTCTAAGTTTATATGATCTGAATCCCAAGGTTTTAGTAGAGAATATTGTTATGGCAAGATGATTTCATAGAATCATTTAGGTTGGAAATGTCCTTTAAGATCATTGAGTCCAACCATTAACTTAACTCTACCACTGCTAAATCATGTTCCTAAGCAACATATCTACTTGACTTACACACAGTTTCTTGGTTGAGAAGACTCACATCTTAGATTCCCATTGTGAGAATTTTTAAATACAAAAATATCCCAGTAGACACCTATTTTATTTTAGATAACATAGATTAATAACTACAAAGAAACAGGAAATTTCTAAACTACAACTGTGTGTAGTATATCTGTTTGGATTAAAAAAAAATAATCCAACCCCCAAAAACTATTTTTGTTGTTGCTTAGTTTGCTTATAAAAATGGAAATAATAACTGCTGCACTCTCAGTCTTGTGCATTGTACCGACCTTACTGAAGATTGTGCTACATTGTTAATTATTAGTTAATATTAACTATTAGTTAATCAGCAGAAATAATACAAGTGAAGTCAAGTTTTCTATCACCAGGGGTGCTTCAAGAAGAAAAGAAAATTCAGAAAAACGTGAGGGACTGGTTGTTTTTGAGGGGGAAAAAAACCCCACAAAATTTAAGTGACAAAGGCAAGCTATTGCTGGCTATTTTGCATGCTATAAAAAAAAAATGCCTAGAAAAGATAATTAAATCTGACATTACTTTGTGAAAACTTATGCAATTTTACTATAATGGTACTCGCCTATGTAATTAAGTGGTGTTTAAAAATACAGTGTAGGCTTTAAACCTGAAAAATTAATTATTTTTTGTTCTGGATGGGAGAGAAGAGAGATAAATAATTTTAAAGTATCTCTTTCATAAGTAGTGTAGTTGAATATAGGAAAGAATGCATTATTGCAAAACTCTTGATCAACTCTCCTGTTTTCAGGTGTTCATTCACTTGGTATCATAATCACCAGTCTTTAGATAAATAATCATCAGAGGAATGTGAAATTAAATATATGCCTTTTATTGCAGGAAAGAATGGGGATTAGAGACTTTTCTTCCATCTGCTGTGCTGCAAAGCATGAAAGAAAAGAATATAAAGAAAGCACTTTCACACCTTGTCAAAGCAAATCAAAACCTAGTTCCTCCGGGTAAAAAGGTATTTCATTTGCATCTTAATAGAAAATATGTTTTAAAGAACAGAAAGGGTGATGTGCATGGGAAACATTTGGAGTTAATCCTTCAGAAAAACCTAGCCATTATATTTTCAGTCATTTAACTTTTGGTGCTCAGTACAACATAGCCAAGAACAATTAAAAATAATTAATTATACCCCAACCAAACTAATTTTTTTTTTAATCTTGACTATGCCAGAAAACTGGTTATTAACACTTCATGTATGATAAAGATACATATTTTTTAATTCATTTAGTGTTACCTATTAATGGCATACTTGTTAGGAAAGTTATTATTCTCTCTCTGATGCTTTCATCTGAACCACATAAACTTGTGGCCTGACATAAATGCAGTTTTTCAGGATTGTTTTCCATTATGCTGGAGACTTTTTGCTCACCAAGGTCTAACTGGAAAGATGATGATCCATAAAGTAAATGACCCTCTTTGCTGTTGTAAAATGCATTCCTTAGCTTTCACTTCAGCTGGAATAAACACGTGGAAGACAATGTCTCTCAGAAATGCCTTTGTTACATGCAAACAGCTGAGGCTGGATTTAGACACCATAATAAATTTGGTTTATGCAAGTCATCCAATCTCTCTTTGTAGTCAATGGAGAGAAACAGGCACTTCTAGGGAGCAATTCATCCCATCCCACATTAGGAACCAAAAGTAGGTCAGATTACTTGTGTCCTAGAAATGCTTATTTCTCTCCATGGACTATAAAAGGAAACTGAGTGACTAGTTGAGACATAAAATTAGTTGATTCCTGCTTCATGACACTTGGTTTCCAAACTGAAAAAACTCCAAAACACCTGGTGCCTGAACTGAGGTTCACTGTGATCAGCAGAAATTCTGCTTGGAGGTTTCAGATCACACCATGCCTGTGAACTTGTGGGTTCACAGCATGTGAGGGGTTGGAAGGGAGCTAGAAGCTCATCTAGTGCAACCCCCCTGCCAGAGCAGGGGCACCTAGACCAAGTCACCCAGGAACAGATCCCACAAAGCCTGTGTGTTTGACATGGGATGCTCAGGAAGAAAGGCCACTTTTTTGACTGAAGTGAAAGCTAATTAATACAAATTGCTTATTGTTTACCCTGGTAGTGTAAGTTTGGGGTTATTTTGGAAGCCATCACTGCTGCAGACATTGCAGGTGATGACAGTGGCATAAAGCATCAGCTCTTGGTTAGAAGAGAGGTTGTCCCTTCCTGTAGCAAGCAGACTTTGTTGGCTTTGCTTCAGTCTTTTCAGTTTTACTGTAGGAAATATGTTGTGATCCAACCTGCTTTTTTAGCAGGTAGGTCTCAAAAACAAATCATCTGAGCTCATCATCACCTTCTGCCTCACTTGTAGGTCCTAAAGCAGGAACTGATTTCTTTCTGGGGGGTCTTACCTTCTTCCACATGAAGGGAAGCCTGTCATTCTCAGAATTTTCCCATTTTTTACACCCCTGTGTATTTCTTCTCTAACAACTGGTGAAGAGGGAAGCATTGCCAGTAGTTTCACTGGAAGTAAACCAGTAGTTTCTAGAAATAAACCCAAGGATAGGGGTTCTTAAAAGATTCAAGATCAAATTTCAAGATCAAGCTGTTCCAGATCAAATAATATTTTGACTTAGAAATCTAGTGGCTGAAATGATAGTAGAAAATTAGATGAATTTGTATTATCTTTTAAAAATCCAGATACAAGGATTTACATCAGGGAAATAGGAGGTTTGGGTCCAGATTGTTTAGGTGAAATAAACTGTTTGTTTTTTCCCCTCAGTCTCATAAAATATTTGCAAATTGTTTCTTTTTAAGTAGGTAGTTTAAGCTCAGAGGAGGTAAAAAAGGAGATAAATGATGACAGGTAATGCATGAAATGATCATATGTATTGATGTACTGTGTTTAGTTCTCAGATTTATTCCCTACTAAAAAGAGTGGAGGACTTTTGTTCTAAAAAATAAGAATTGAGTGGAATAATATGCCCTATGCCACAAGCACCTAGCAAAATGTAATACACAGAGCTGACAAAAGCAAATTCTCTGCTCTCTTTTTCTGTATAAGTACATAAATATTTAAGAACTGATGATGATTATGAATGGAAAGCTGCTGTCTAGCCTCAAAATGCCTCAATGAACAGATGTTTAATCACAGTAGTTGAACATTTTCCCTCCCTTGCAGCAGTTACCATGTTCTTGCAGTGCTCTGATCTGCCCATCCCCAAGTTCTGGCTGCACTTTAACTAAACAAGCAAGACCTTAATTTTAAGAATGCAAATTTCTGAGCTTGGCAATGCATTTATTTCCACCACTACCTCTTACCCCTATTTCTCCTTCCTCAGCTCTCTGCTCTGCAAGCCAAGGTGCATTATCTCAAGTTCCTCAGTGATCTACGATTATATGGAGGGCGTGTTTTCAAGGCAACACTAGTGGTAATTTTTCTCTTGTAATAGTCTCTCTCTTTTCTGATTTCTTTTTTTTTTATCTTGATTCTTTTTATCAAAAGCTCGCCCATGGCATTTTCTTTAGAAGCTTAGGTTCTATTCATACACTTAAAAAACTGTTGTTAATTGAGCCAAACTACTTTATTATTATTAATATTATTATTAATAATAATAATATTTTAATCTGTTAAATAACATTCCTATTAAAAAATTTAATTTTACTGAGGATTTGGAGATATGTAACATATTTTTTGTCAAATAATGCCATCCAGTTAACTACAGTATACTAAAATTATTCATCTGGAAACCTCTTAATGACAAAGATTTTCTCGTAGCAGAAGCAGAGTCCATGATACATCTTTCTGTGCATTCAACTATCCATCTAAAAACTCCAGTATGATCAATACACAGCAGCAGATTTCTTTGTTTTTAATTATTAATCAAATATGCTCTTGTATATATCACATCATGTTAGAGAAACTGATTAATCTTTAACGTAGAAATGCCATGCAAATGAAAAAGAAAGAAGGCAGTGATGGTTTCTGTCACTATGCACTACCTGTTGTGTTTTTTCTTTTTTCTTCTTCTGGTAAAGCAGGGAGAAAAACGTTCAGAAGTGACTTTGTTAGTAGGGCCACGGTATGGAATCAGTCATGTGATAAACACCAAAACAAACCTGGTGGCTCTTCTGGCAGACTTCAGCCACGTGAACAGGATTGAGATGTTTACAGAAGATGAAAGCAGTGTCAGAGTTGAGCTGCATGTCTTAGATGTAAAAGTAAGTTTGCTGGTGGTTTACATTGATCCAACATCTTGGTTTTGTCTTTGAGCATTTGATCAAGCTGTGCTGTTCTGAACATTTTCATGTCACTAATATTCTGCATTTTTAGCTCTTTTTTTTGGATCAGAGGACAGGTGGAGTATGGCTTGGGCATTTAAGGGTCCACACTGGTGCTTTGCAACACTTATATTCTGTTCTGGTCCTTTTCTTAAATATATTAGAGCCTACCAGTTCTTTTTTTTCTTACCCAGGTATACCCAAAAACCATACACAAATTGTATTTTAGTAAGATTTTGCTTTGAATGCTTTAGCTTTATTTGGAACTGTTTCTTTGTATTTATGTTCATGAAAAAAACCCATTGCTGTAAATTAATCTAGGTGCCCTTTGACAGCAACTTCAGAATGTACAGATTAGTGAACACAGCATCCTTAGCAATGAGAACATCTGAGGATCTGAGACTGCTTTACCTGCATTACTGGGCTAAACTCATAGCCTTCTTGTGAGAAAGGTGTTATCACCTCTTTACAGACAAAGAAAAGAATATAGAAATTAAGTCCTTTCCATCTGCTCATAGGTAAAATGCAGCACTGTATGTCAGTATTATATATTACCATGGTATTATGCTGGTTTTTGTTAGAATATTGTTACTTATTGGAAGCTTTTCTCTTTGCATTTCAAAACATGCATTCTTAAACCTAAAAAGACTGATCTAACATTAAAATTAAAAATCTAGGAGGAGAATTTGACCAAAAAATTGCTTCTCTGTGGGGCATAGGTAGGGGTTTGTCACTGTGTCCTGTGAAAGAGATGCAAGTAGAAGTAGATATTCTCAATTGATGTTTTAATCCCTTGACAGTAGCAGGTTCATATATCCAGATTTGGAATATGCTGATACATGTCATGTATGCCAATACTTTCATAATGAATAAATGAATAAAACATACTTTATTTTTATTTTTGGTTCTTTTTTATGTCTTCTCAATCATGTATCACTTGGCAGAAGCACTTATTAAAAGTTGAGCTGTTCAGTAGATTAACAGGAGTTCACAGCACTGTTTTCATCAATCTCAGATTTCTGTGGAGAACATTTTCTATCAGTCACTGCAGAGAATTTGAGATGAACACAGCATTCCAAATGCTGGTTTTTAATAGTCAAAAGAACAGAGATTAATTAGACCATTGTAGGTTTACTTTTATAGCTATAGTTGAATGCTTTGAAAGAAGCATGTATTGAATAGAAGCTCAAACTGCAGCAAAAAAATACCTTAAAAAAAGAAAAAAATCATAAAATTTTCCATATTGCTGAAAACTGTTCATACAACATTCAGGGCATCTAGGATATTTGACAGACATTTCTAAGATATTTGACAGACATTTGAAGAGTTGTCCAACCTATTGTGGATTTGATGGTGAGCTATGAGTATCTAGTTTTGGACAGAGCCTCTGTCAGAATGAGTTGTCTTTTCACTAGTGAGGGGTTGAGTAACTCAGAGAGCCATCCTTGTTTTACATGTAGTGTTCCTCCTGGAACAAATGATGCAGATCTCTGCATCTGTCTCATGACAGTGGGCTCTGCATGCTAAATTATGATAAATTGTCACAAATGTCCACATAGCTATGAGTCACTATAAAGTATGAGTGAGAAAATGGGTTGTCTACACTGTAATTTCCATCTATGTATCATGGTAAAGGCTTAATTTTTCTTTTGTCTTGTAGGAATTGTAGAGGTTAGTCACCTTAAAATAAGTTTGAGAAGAACAGCTTTTGTTTTTAAAAGCTGCAGAGACGTGGACAAAAGTTTCAGGCAAAGAAATTTATACATTGTGGCAAATCAGAAGAGAATTAAAGGAAGTTTTTCCAGATGGATATTTCAGATGAGATGTTCACTAGCCTGGCAAACATTTTTCAAAGCTCTGAGGTCTCTCATTTATGTTAGATTTTACTTTTTTTTTTTCCCTACATTCTTGGAGTTTGTTTCCTTTGCCAGTCTCCCTTCTGAGGATCTTTCTCCATTCTCTTTGTTTATCTGCTTACTTTTCATCTCTTGTCTTTTCAGTAATTCAAGGCCACAAACACTAAAATCTTTTAAGCTGTCTCTGTAGCATTGTCACTGTAATGACAGCTTTAATCTCACTACTGTATTTTCTGCATCTGAACTTTCCCTGACTCTGTTTGCTTCCCATATCTTGCTTCTTTACATGTGCAGGGAAGCTGCAGATGCCCATAATACTGTAAAACTCCAGTGCCTAATGTACCAAGTTCTTAGTCCTTGGTAGTTTCAGAGTAACAGCAAACAGTGCTTTGGGGAGAAAATATATCTATGCATGAAAAAGATGGAGCAAGAGTCTTAAAACTTGTTATCTTCATTCAGGAAGAGAGCAAAACCAGCTGTAAAATGGCCAGTTCGACTTCTACTTTACTGCAACTCCAATCTTCCCTAAATATTTGATACTGTTTGACATTGGAAGTGAGGAAAATTCTCATGTGTAATTTTCAGTGCGGCGTTTGTGATTTTTTTTGCTCCTGTGTAGTAGTACTGTCAACAGGTAACCATACTGAGGAGTGACAGCCTTAACCAAAACTTGATTGTATTCTTCTTAGCCTATTACTCTACTGATGGAGTCATCAGATGCAATGAATCTTGCTTGCCTAACAGCTGGATACTATAGACTGCTGGTTGACTCAAGGCGCTCAATATTTAACATGGCCAACAAGAAAAACCCAGGGAGCAGAGAAACAGGTATTTTTTGCCCAGTATCTTGATTGCCCAATGTATAAAGCAGAAGCCAGCTTAAGCCAGTGCACTTCCAGATAAATACAAGGCTACACTAAATGAGATGATCTTGCTGCCTTAGAGATAGCACCACAGTATGTCAGTTCAGCTGTATAATATTCAGCCTGTGATAGCATCTTAGTGATAAAATAAACCAGGTGATGGATTTACTTCATGCTGTAGTGAAAAAGATGCATGCTCCCTGGGAGTACTATTATTTTGTATGTATATATCTTTTGTAAGAATGCATATGGTGGTGGAGAAACCAGCTGGGGACTTTGCTTTGTGTTACTATTCCTGGAATAGCATTTGTACCTAGCTGAGGTTTAGTTTAGTGCTAAAGTACAAAACTGCCAGTTAAACTTTAGGTCATTAAATCAACAGATATTTAAC
Organism: Ceyx melanurus; assembly: GCA_024611195.1. Lineage (NCBI taxonomy): Eukaryota > Metazoa > Chordata > Aves > Coraciiformes > Alcedinidae > Ceyx > Ceyx melanurus. The sequence continues at coordinate 31,376 of JANHGL010023309.1, read as the reverse complement.
TTAGAGCAGAGGAGAGTTTGAAAGTGCTTTTCTGAAGTGTTTGATGGCTCAGCTGTCCCATTCTTAGTGTTTATTGCTCAGCATGAACAAGTTATCATTAAAAAATTGCACGATTTTGCTCTTTGATTTCACAATGCTGATTTTATTTCACCATGCTATAGGAATTGAAAATAGAGGGAAGCATAATCTCCTTGCTTCTGAGTGGAATTGTATACCAAAAACCACTACTTTCCTGGCTGAAGGAGATCAGGAGACTCAAATGTCCTTTGCTGATCCAAAACAGAAGACTGTAGATGTTTCTGAAAGTCTGTTATGTCAAAAGGAACACAGACATCTGTATATAGAAAACACTTACAATGCAGGTGGATTTGATCAGCATCTGGCCAAGCAAAGTGACCACACTGAAGCAGAAGAAAGCAGAAATTTTAATCAGCCTTCACTACTGTCACTCTCAGGTTTGGAGTCTAGCAAGAAAGCACAGGATTCTCCCAGGGGAGCAAAAGTTTCTTTTATATTTGGAGATCACAACTTGGATGGTATCAGCCCCCAGACGCTTGGCTATGAAAGGCTTTTGGATGAAAGTCCAGAAGTACTGGAAAAACAAAGAGCCATTTATATTAGTAATGCCAATGACATCAAAGGCCTGGAGTTGTCACCAGATGCTGAAAGCATTCAGTTTGCTACAAATTCTGTTTACGCAACTATAAGTGATGCTAAAATATTTGGAGCTGCAGAAGGGATAGAAGAGCCTTTGCTGCATGATATTTGTTATGCAGAAAACACAGATGATGCTGAAGATGAAGATGAAGTAAGCTGTGAAGAAGACATTATGGTAGGAGAAATCAATAGGCCTGCTCTTCTCAGCCTTTCTGGTTCTAGTGATGACATTATTGATTTGACTTCACTTCCACCTCCAGAAGGTGATGATAATGAAGATGATTTCTTATTGCACACCTTAAACATGGCCATTGCTGCTCCCCCACCTGGCTTCAGGGACAGTTCAGATGAGGAAGACTCTCAGAATCAAGCGACACAGCCTAGAGACAACAAGGAGCCAGCCAGTAATCTAGGCAATGATGACATTCCAGTGTCGCTTATCGATGCTGTCCCTACTAACACAGAGGGGAAGTGTGAGAAGGGGCTAGATGATGCTGTAGTCTCTACACTTCAAGCACTAGAAGCTTTGGCTGCTTCAGAGGAACAGCAGACGAATGACAATTCAGGTTCTTTCACCATAGTTACATTTATTCATTGAAAGTCACTCCATCTCATCCATTTAGCTTTGGAAATATTCCATTTCATGAGGGTTGTGGTATTTTTTTTGGTTTTCCTTTTTTTCCCCCCCATCATTTTGCATACTTCACATTCCATATTATTTAATGGAACTACCATTATGTTATTAAACTACCTGTCCCGGGAACTGTGCAATAAAGTCAGAGTATTCTTACAAAGCATTTTTTTTTTTGTCTCTAACACACCCCCTTTGCTTGTCACTTATCCAGGTGCTTCAGCTGCTGTCCTTTAATTGACTTTTATTCTTTGTGGCTTGCAGGTGTAGCTATCCTGCGAGCATATAGCCCTGAGTCATCTTCAGATTCTGGCAATGAAACTAATTCTTCTGAAATGACTGAAAGCTCTGAACTAGCCGCAGCACAGAAACAGTCGGAAAACACTGCACGTATGTTTTTGACCACAAGTGAAGGCTACCAACCCCTTGTGGAAGAGCAGACTGAATTTACCATTGCTAAGAATCAGGCTGGAGGGCCGGGCATGAAGCCCTCACAGCCTCTGGCTGGTCGTCAGGCTGCAGAGCTACAGTCAAAAGTTGTGCCTTCAAAGCAGATTCTTCACTCCGATAACATGGAAATGGAGCCAGAGACCATGGAAACAAAATCTGTCACTGATTATTTTAGCAAATTGCACATGGGATCCTTGGTATATTCTTGCACTAGTAAAAGGAAAAGTAAGATGACAGACAGTGAAGTAAAAGCACCCTCTGATGGCAACGCCACTGTGAAAAAGCAACAGGGAACTAAAAAAGCAGAGGCTGATGAAGAGCTAAAAGCTAAATTTGGAACTCTTTCAGCAAGAGACAGTCAACGCCTAAGCACTTTCAACGTGGAAAGAACTGCCTTCCGCCAAAGATGGTACCCTGCCGAAGATGGGGCAGCAGATAAGCCAAGCACAGAGACAGGGAATGGAAAGACTTTTCCAAGAGTTCCTGCCCTTGGTAAAACAGAAACTGACTGTAAGGACGAAGTGGCTCCTGAGGTGGATCGCGACGATACCTCGGGGCTTAGCCAAGGTGAAAACTTTCTGTCTGATATGGCTCCCGTGTCTTCAGCCAAAGACCTAAACGACACAGAAGATACTGATTTATCTGCAGATGACCATCCTTCAAAGCTTCCAGAAGCTGAGCAGAGTGTGGCTAGACTTTGTGAATATCACTTGGCTAAGCGCATGTCATCTTTGCAAAGTGAAGGCCATTTCTCACTGCAAAGCTCTCAGTGCTCTTCAGTGGATGCAGGGTGCAGCACAGGCAGTAGCACCTGTGCTACCCCCGTTGAATCTCCTCTTTGTACCTCTGATGTTAAGCACATTATCTCTGACCCATCAATGAAGGGCATTGCCTATATTCCAGCAGATGAAAGAGCTGCCATTCTTCCAAACCATGGAACAACGTACAAGGACCTGCACCAGCAGCCTGAAGCTGTGTGCCACAGAATGTCAGTGCCTGTCGTGCATTCAGCAATTAATGCTGAACCTCTGTTTGGCACTTTGAGAGAAGGATGTCATCGGATCCCCAAGATAAAAGAAACTACAGGTACAGCAGTAATAAAGTGTTTCTTATGTTTGGTTTTTACATCCTCACGTTAGCGTTGAGCACTAGGTGAGACATTTGCATTGTCTTTCCCTGAAATGACATCAGTGGGATTAGACCTTCAGTGTATCTATTTGTTTTGCTTGTACATGTTGAGATATTCTTATGAATTGCTTATAAAGATCAATTATTTTGATATACAGTTAAAAATATCGGGGGGGGGGGGGGTGCGCACAGAGAGGCCGCTTTTCCACTCGTTGGAAGCCTCTCCAAATTCCACAGTCACTTAAGATCCGGGAGACTTGTTGGATTATAACAGGACTTCACAAGGTATATTAATGTAGGAGAAAAAACCCTGTGATTCATTTATTATGTATCTTATATTCTATTCTAGCAGATTGTCAAAAAACATGCCAGTATGAATAAAAAGCTCTAAATGTGAGAAAATGTCACTACCTTATTAAGCATGTATTCACCAGCTGACAGTAGGTGTTTCCTTAAAGAATTATTTGCATATAGAGCCATTACCACATTTCTAAGTTCCAGTTTTTAAGAGATTTTATCAACTTCTTTATAAAAAATGCAGAGTTTTTTAGAGATAGCACGGAAAATTCTTTCGGTTGGGTTTTAAATGTTTCCCTCTTCCTGGGCTGGAACCCACATGTAGCAGTAGTGTGTGAATGCATAAAAATCTGAAAGTGGAACAGACTAGCAGCTAGAATGAGAAATGTTAATTCTCTGACCAAAAAAAACCCCAAACGTATAACCAAACCAAATTTGCTATGAATGTATCTTTCTTACCATCTCAGAAAACATTAAATCCATATATTGGGGAAGATGTAGGATGTCTTGTATATGATTTTCTATTCCTTATAAGTGTGCTATAGTGGAATGAATAATTAACTATTTGTAGGTCATAATCAGTTGATAGATTTTAAGAGGCATCTCAGTGAAATTCAAGACAGTCAAAGAACTAGCAATGAATTTCTTGTGAAATGCTTTGAGGAATGGAGACCATTGGGAAATTCCAGGTAAAAATATTTAAAAGTTCTGAATATTATCAGAGTGATGCTTAATTATTCTGTCTGCTCTTCTACTACCCCTAGTGTAGCTTTCACAGAGCCTGAAAAGGGAAGACCAGGAGGCATGCCTACAGCTTTTCCTAGACAGCCTCTAGCTGACTCCATCATGCTATCATCCATGCTATCAGAATCCAAGGTGCCAAGTCAAAATCAAGACTCTTGTGACATTCCCAAAGTAAATCAGGCTTGTGGGGCAGCAGTTAGTTTACGGCCATATGACATGATGGGAGGAAGCCTCAGGATGCCACACAACAGGAAAGTGCTGAGACGCAGCAGCAGCATCACTGGAGGATCTGCAGGCATTGAGATGCTGTTTGAAAAGAAAACAGCTGCAGTCAGCTTGAAATGCCTGGACAACACCCGAAGGGATGAATCCAAATCGGAGAGAAGGGTGGAACTGCCCCTGGGCAAAAAGCTGTCCAAAAGTTACTCCCAGAGTTGCGTGTACGTCAGCACTGAGAGGAAGGACAGTAAGAGGTGTTTGGGCACAGGGGCCAGTCAGAAGGACTCCAAACCCTGTCGGACGTTGCCCTTATGGAAGCTGGACACCAGCACCTGGAGGTGTCGTGGTCCCTTCAGCTATTGTTTCCTAAGCAGAGGAAAAGATGACAATGATGATGACGAAGGTGACCGAGGCAGCCAGCAGCTCTCGTGTCTCTTCGAACCGCAGGACCCGTGTGAGCTCACGGAACCAGTTGCTCAGTCCTTTCCCAGTGAAAACGAGCAGAAAGTCTTGGAGTCCCCAGAAGCTGCTGAGCCCCCTCAAGAAGAGGCAGTGGATTCACACGAGAAGAGCAGTGCTGACATCCAAGGTGGGCAGATCGATGTGAATCTCAACGATGTGGCCTTCGACGCGCGGATCACGCGGATAAACGTGATGAAAGAGAAGACATATGCAATGCCTGATGGATTTATTGCAGCACAAAAGGATGCCAATGAGCTACTCTCACTGGTCCGAGCAAGTATGGGCAAGAGAGAAGATTTACATCCAGAAACATATGACCTTAAACTTTCAAAGTACAAACAACTGTTATCTATGGAATCGAGGCAGTTGGGAAGTGCCTGCAGGAAAATGGCCATGGCTGATAAAAGCCCTGAGGAAATGCTTTTAGCTATGACTTCCAGCTTTCAAGTACTCTGTTGCTTAACAGAAGCCTGCATGCGTTTAGTTAAAGTCATGAACTCTGAAACACAGCAGCAGGAAATTATAGCTAAGATAGATGAGGTTGTAATAAACTACATTTGTCTTCTGAAGGCTGCAGAAGCAGTGTCAGGCAAAACCTCCAGTGATCCCAGCATTAAACTCTTGGCTCGACATTCAACTACCATGGCCGCTATTGTAAGCACACTAACACGTTCTCTTAAAATGCTTTTAAACAAATAAAATACAAAAGTCACTTCATAATCTACCTTTGCAAAGCCATACATAAAAAAAAAAAACCTTTTAGTTACTGTATGTGTATGAACTAATGTAAGAAACTCAGCTTTCTCTGTATATTTTGTTATTTTATATAAAATAGGTATGAGATTTAAAAAAAAAAAAAAGAAAAAAGTTAGAATACTGAGCACTGGCAAAAGTAATGACCAGATCTGTCCTTCTGTTTATACAAAAAAAAAAAAAAAAAGCCAAAAAAACCCCTCTCCCTAAGAGCAGAAAAACAAAAGGAAAAAATCCCATATAGGAGCAAATCGATGTTTGGCTATTTTTCTTATAGTCAAATTTATGGTTGTATGAAGTGAACTTTTAAAGCCTGTTATGTCAATGAAGTTGTTTTCTGTTTCATCCAAGTTTTCACTTGGAGAATGCTCCATGTTTAGAACTGAAAAATTAAATCATAATGTATATAACACAATAT
>JANHGL010023309.1:14789-25517 GCA_024611195.1 Ceyx melanurus | reverse complement strand
ATATAACACAATATTTAATGTTTTAAAATTATAATTTTTAAGCATTGAAAATAGCAAAAAGACATTTAAAATCCAAGAGACTATTATAACTTACTAGAGAATATATATATATAATAAATGACTCTTTTGTTCATACGGCCTGAATTACCTGATTCTTCTTTTCTAGGAAATTCTGTAGTGAAAAAAAAAGAAAAAAAAAAAATAAATACCAACTTCAGAGGTTATCTAATATATTGAATATTAGTGTTGGCATTTCAGGTAGTGAAGGTGGCTCTGAAAGACTGACAGAACCCTGTGTGGTGGGTGTGTTCTCTGGAAGTCTGATGACATACTGGCCAGATCAGAATGTATAGGGCAGGTCTACATGCTCCTTTCCCTGGTGAATGAGAGAGAGGACCATCAGGAAATTCCTATGCTGTTTACTGTTTCCTCATATATCTATGGTGCATCTGAACAACATGAACTGCATCTATTTTGTTAAATATTTTATACTTCATATTTTATGATTCTGAATGTTTCACTGTAAATAAGTTAGAAATAAAATGAAGTTTTCAGAATACAATAAATATCTCTGAAGTATTTCCAGCTAGAGAGAGTTCTTCTCTGAGTGATGACAAAGGCAAGCTGTGAATAATCTTTCCCATCTGAACCTTTTCAGAAAACATTTCGTAGTCTTGTGGTTGAGAGACAGCCAAATAAAAATCTATCTGTTTCACCTGGCAAATAGGTTTTCACCAGAGCATCTGTTAAACTTCTCAGGTGCATCAGCCCCGTGGAAAGTGCAGAACACCATTCTCCAAACTGATGTAGCTTATTTGCATCTGTTTCTCATAAAGTCACAATGCAAAAAGTCTAACTGCTCTATTTCATTTGAAGCACACGTGAAGCTTTCTGTGCTGAAAGACTACAGCCACAAAGTTTTTCCCAAGGAAATATTTTCTTGTGCAGACTAACACACTTCAGCGTCAAACCAAGACGTGATTTTCCTCTGACTACAAGAGAAATGTTTTTGGAATTGGAAACACAGAAAACCAGACAAAAATTTGGTTTCCAATAAAATTCACTTAGCACATAAACCCACTCATGAGGACAGCTCAGAGGTAGGCTACAGACCCAGTCGTGTTGGTAGAAGGGAAACCATCCTGCCCCATGTGGTGCTCTCATTCTGGCATCCCAGAGAGCAGGGCAGTGTGCACTGCTCTTTTACTGCAAGTACTGAAGATCTTTCTGTGTTTTTGGAGTACTTCATGCTGGGGAGAAAGAAAATTGTTGGACTGGCATGTATTCCTTGTCTGCTTTGTGAGTTCACTTAAAAATGTCAGATCAGCAATTTGGAAATGCTGTGTTTCAAAAATAGATTTAGGATTGTCACGACTAATCATCAGCATAGGTCATGGGGTTGTGGTGTTTTCAGGGTTGCTACTCCAGTCCTTTTCATTCCACAGCATTTCATGAATGGATCTAATTTTATTTCAAAGGTAAGTAGATTTGTATTGTCTTTACTGTTTAAAATCTTTTCTGACTGTAAACCTGCTCATTTTGCTCCTTAAAGTTAACTGTGGGGTTTTTTTTCTGGCATATTTTTTTTAGGTTAACTTGTGGGGCATTTTCCTCTTCTTTTTAATGTGTTTTCACAGAATAACATGTCGTAAAGGACACCTGGAGTTCATCTAGTCCAACCCTTTCTCAAAGCAGCTCTAATGAGATTAGGATGCTCAGGGCTGTTTCAAGTTGAGTATTGGACACCCTCTAAGGATGGAATTCCCACAAAATTTCTGGGCACTTGTTCCAATATTTGACAATATTAATGGTTTACAAAAAATATTTATGTCTAATCAGAATGTTCTATTTTCAAACAATACCCATTGTTTTCCATCATATCACTGTGCAGCCTTTAGAAGAGTCAGGCTCTGTCTTCTCTGTTATCCTTTCCTCAGGTAGATGTAGGTTGCAGTAATGCCTTCCCTGAGTCTTTTCTCCTCAGGTAAAATTAGTTCCTTCAGCCTTTCCTCGTATATCATGTGCTCCAGCCCTTACCCACCATGATGACCCTACACTGGACTCAATGGTGTGAGTTCATAAACCATCACCATGTTCCTGTCTTAGTTTTGACCAACAGGATCATCTAGCCAAGCTCTCTGTGTCAACTCTTTGAAAGCAGCTTCTCTTTTCTCCAGAATTTTAGATATCTCCATCTGATACCATGGGAATGTATTTTTCTTCATCTTTCCACACAGAATTATATGCAACCCTTTAATGCTGCCTTGTGCTTTGTAGACTGGCACAACTGCTGGAAATAATTAGTTTGTGGTCTCCTAGAATCACATGTATTCACTGGCATATTAGGATTGTCACACTGTGTCTCACAATGAGTTCTCAGGAAGTATTTTATCTTCTGGGCTCTGGGGACACATTAGAGCAACCTTTAAATACTTAAAGCAGGTGACAGACTTTTTAGCTGCTTTTCTGTCCAGCTGAAGAGACCCCTGGATAATAATAGACATGTTAATAATTCCAAATCATGTGACTTTGCACATCAGTTGCTACTGAATTATACCCTGTTTCTGTTAATCTTAAGCATTCATGTCTTCCCATGTGATATCCTAATTGATTCTTGCATTAATTGTGTGTCTCTAATTCATATCATCAAGAAATGTCATCAGCACATACCTATTTCTTGCATTAAGTCAGTGAACAAGTACTAAATAAGGTGTTGTCAACCAAAATACATTATACACATTTTTATATATAGACTGTATGTTTACTTTTAACTTGCAAAGTGACAGGCATTAACATTAATCAGTCTTTATAATTTGCCACTCAAAATTCAGGAGTAGCTGTTTGTGCAGAAAGAAAGTGATCACAAGCTTCCAGTGGAACAGCACTATTGTGTTTGCAGACCTAGATATGGCCAAACTAATAGAGAGGATGAGGCACTGATTACAATAAAATAAAATAAAAATAAAATAAAATAAAATAAAATAAAATAAAATAAAATAAAAGAGATTCAGTAACAACATTCCTTTTGGAGACTGAAGCAGTGGGTTCTGGGAAAAGCAATTTTAGGCTCACAAGATCTGGGAGTGAATCTGATTTCATAAGGGTGAAAAAAAAAAAAGAAAACTAACCCAGAAGCCCATTTTACTGCAGTAAATGTAAATCAGTATTAATTTTGAATTTCTATCTTGAAAAGAGATTGTGCTATCAATGGCAGCTTTTAATGCTATGAACCATATTTAGTTGGATTTTAAAGTTCATTTTGTCTTTCTGAAAAAGTAATTATGTATTTTGAGCCCACAGGGTTAAGTTATAACTTACAAAAAAGAATGTATTATGTCTCCTTCTCCACTCTTCTAATCTTCTGATCTTCTAATTTAATTTTTTTTCCAGTGGTTTCCCATTGCACTGGGTTTATGTGTAACTTATTGCTCAAGTATGGGGAATGTTTGAGCTTTACAACACCTGCACTTGCACCCATCTTCTCTCAGCACATCATATTTGACAGATGTTCATTTATTTTTTCAACAGTCAAGTTATTTCTTGTTCCTTTAATCTCCATCAGTGTCTTCTTTCAGGAATACCTTTTGCCTTGTCTTATCAGTGACATTTGAATTATATCTTGTCACCTTTTCTGTCTCGGAATAAGGCATTGTGCTTTGTGATCTCTTTAACATACTTTTAGAAGTGGAATGGGAGGGGCACCAGGAGCTTAGCTAGTAGCCTAAGAAGCTACAAAGGCCTTTTCTCATCTGCAAAGTTAAAAACACAAATATTGGTCAAGTTGGTGTGCTTACCACCATGACACTGGGGGGGAGGCTTTCATTCTGATTCAACCAGAGATGTTGTCATGAGACATTTTCTCAAGGAGGCATTTCCCTGAACCTTTCTGTCATGGTAAAATGAAGGTAAAATGAGCTCTGTCATGGTAAAATGAAAGTAAAATGAACTCTCAGCCTAAGAGTTCAAGGGGTTACTGCATAGACAGAGTCCCTAAATCAGCAACACAGTTCCTTGAAGTATGAGAGATTTCTCTTGTGATAGCAGCATCAAGGCAACTACCATTGGGGAATGATGCTTAAATTTTCTTCACCTTTCCAAGAAGTAGCATTAGATGCTACTATTAGACAGCCTTGTAAGTAATGGAAGGGAATTATATTATTAACTAGAGTGTGGAGTTCCTTAATGTAAATTAGGAAGTCTTCCAGTGTCCATGGAAGGATTTGATTTTAGGATTACCTCATGGCTATCCCATTTTTCAGCTGGATAGGACCTGTTTTGCTGAAAGGGATTCCAAAGGACCCAGTGTTACTGTGATTTTTCTATTGCCCATGAAATGGCCACAGATGCAGCTGAGGATCTGGTCTGTCCTTGAGTCAGAAATGCAGAGGTCATGGATGCCTGAAGAATATCCTGGTCTGTAGTTTAGCTGAGACTGATCATCCTGTCTGTCATCCTCTGCAATTTCTGATACCTCTTGAATCTTCATGTCCAAAGAAATCACAACCTCCAGGATGAACATTAAACATTTCCTAGTGCATAAGCCCATGTTTACATCTGTAGCTTATCTTGAGATGCTTTCTGCAGTAGCAGCAGAAAACAATTTGTGCTCTCTCAGTTTTAGTCCAAAGTCAGCATGTTTCCCTAGAAAGCTTTAATGATTTCCAGACCCTTTGAATGCTTATTTTAGGGCTGCTTCTACAGCTCACTTCCACAAGCAAATAAAATTGCAGCCACGAATGTAGTATAGCTAATTGTACAGGTGACTTTCCCCTTAATAGTGCTGAACCATCACTGCCTGAAGCAGTCAGATGTACCTGTAAGTTAATTGAGTTGCAACAAATGTAATGTCTATGAAACATAGTTACCTGCACAGGACAGTATTTGGATCAAACAATTAAATACAAGCTGCTTTTCATACTAATTTTGGCTTTTTATGGATGTGGTTTCAATTTTCTTTCATAATTACATTTAATTCTCAGTGTACACTTTTGTTTACTAGACCTCCTTATTTCTTATTTTCCTCCTTTCTTTGTTAACTTTTTGAAACTTGCAAACTGTGTCTTAAAAAAGAGATGTACCTGGTATGCTTCTCATCAAGGATGCTTCAAAGGATTTTGCTTTTAAAAGTAGTTCTAACCTTCTAAAAAGGAAAATGTTTACTGCAGCACCTTCGCTTTAAATCACTGGAACAGAATATTAAAAAGAAAACCTTCTTTGAATATAGGAAGAACTACAAGAACAAGGCAGCAGTTCATTCCTTGAGGAGTCAGGAAGGATAAGTATTCACCAGATCAAAGGAGGGCTTGCCTTTCAACTGCTTTATTGGTACACTGATTGACTTCAGGTAAAATATATCTGGAAAAAAAAAAACACAACAACTTTGCCTTGGAGATGCTTCTGTGGAGACTCCTGCGCCAGGAGGAGGAAGTTTTATCTGCTGGAAAATTTCAGGGACCTCTACTAAAACTTGGAGAATGTCACAAGGAATCTTGGACAAGAGAAGTGTCTCTGCTCAGCCCACATGGCTCTGCCCATGGCATGAAGGTAAGATTGCAAATTATCTTCTTTTGACATTTTAGAAAGTAATTTCCAATGCTGCTCTTCTTCCTCCTGACTGAATTTCTTCTGCCATTCTTAGGGATTTTTAAATGACAATGGTTTTGAATGTTTTTTCTCTCCTCTCTTGCTCTATGAAAGGCCCAAATAAATGAGTAAATGAGCGAATGGATGATAAGAAAAAATATTCTACACAAAAGATTGTCTTGCATGTAAAACGTAAAATGCAATACATTGCGTCAATCTGTAAAGTCTATATAGGTTTGAGGGCTCCTATATTTATTATGAATAAAAACTGTTAAAAAGAAATTTCGTTTAACTGAATTACCCACTGGCAACTTATTTAAACAACATTTGAAGATAATGCATTCTTTTTTTTTTATTTATTTGCTGATTTTTTAAGCTTTATTTTTCCTTCCCCACTTATTCCGAAATGCAGGTAAATGCAGATCTTTTTTTCAAAGGTGATTGCAAAAGAATCTCATTAAAAATTACATTCCTCTTCCTGAATGTCTTTCTTTATACTGCTGAAGTTAAACATTAATATGCTTGGAGTCTTTTTCCTTGCAGAATAATTGGCACTATTTATATCTCTTACATTCATAGGATGTTTGGATTGAAAGGTGCTGCCTTCTCACTGAGTCTGGTTTTGTTTTCTCAGAGCATACAGGCAGCATCAAGATCCATCTTAAAAGCAGCTGGAGTTTTGATGGTCTTTCTTTGTAGAAGGCTGTTGCAGAACATTACTGGTATAAGGCTTAGGGACCTGGTTTTAATTTCTAACCAAAGCCTAGGATAAAAGGTTAGTTATAATATTTTAAAAAATAATAATTAATAGTTCTCTTTTATCACAGACACTTGTACATCAAATTCCAGATGAGAACTGACTCATCTTTAAATAGTGGTGTTATTCTTTCTTTATCTGTGGAAAATTTCTTCTGTGGCACATCACAGCATCCCATTTGCCTTTCATGCCTGAAGCACACTGGTGGCTTGGAGTCATTCTGTGAATTAGTAGTGTGCTCAGTTCATCCTCCTCAGTCAATTAAAACTGATGAACTCCTAAGTTACAGTCGACTATTTTTCTGTCCCCAGGGTAGAATTCATCTTGCTTGACTTTGGTTGTCTACATGCTGGGTATCGGGTATAAATCACCCAAACATTCTCTATAGTCAATGTAGGAAGAGAAAGAGGCTCATTCTCCAGAGGCTCATTCAAAGATGGCTGGGATAAATCACCTCCTGCATCTTCTTTTATTCTCTCTTTCTGTTGCTAGAGAGCCTAGACAACCAGCTCAGTCTCAGTGATGAATATAGGAAGATGAAGATTCCACTCCCATTCATCTCCACACTGTGATAGTTTGTATTTTAATTCACATCAATTAGTATTTGTCAGGTTCATCTACTGTTCACTTTTGCTAGTGACATTTGATCATCTCCAAACTGATGATGTCAACAAGTGCTTTAAAGTGCAAGAAGCACAGGGTTTCTCCAGAAGAATTGCATGCAAATCAAGTAATGTGTAGCTATTTCCAGTATCTGATTGAGGATGTTATTTAGCCAGTTAGACCACATAGCCCACCTTTTCAGACTTGTTCCTTGTCTGAAAATTTGCCTTATTAGTGCTCATATTTCTTAATGTTCTGGTTGCAAAGTTTTAATACACTGTGAGAATTGATAGGAAGGTTTTTTTCCAGAGTTAATGTGACTTTGGGGAAAAAAATGATGTGGTCACTTTTCATATATTTCATGCCAGTATTTCCAAACTTGGCTTCCTTTTTTTTTTTCTTGTTGTTCTTTCTGCTGGTTTAAAACTGAACAGAATATGAATGAAAAACATGTTCAAGAATGAATCTACAGCTTAATTTAGCAACAAACAGAAACAGTAGGGAACTGTTTCAGAATTAGTAATATTAAAGGTTTGCTTTTAGTTGCTAGGGCTGAATATTACTTGCTTAATTACATTCAAAGATCTTGAATCAAATTTTCTGAATAATTTAGCATTCATTTTAAAAACTGGGGATGTTTCTAAAGGGGATGTTCAAATGTAAGCTGGTCATGATGGGCTGCCTTCAAACTGGAGAGAAGTGAGCTCTACAAGGTGATGCTAACATCACTTGACAGCAGAAATCAAAAACAGGTAAGTGGAGTGACATCTTGGAAATGCCCATTTCTCTATGATTCCTTATTAAAGGAGCCAGAGATAACAAGCTCAAAAGCTCATGCTTGCCTTGCAGATGTTAAAAGTTGCGTGCAGTTAATGCCAGTAAGTGAAAGAATTCAGTTGGGAAATTATTAGTATTGAAATGTATTGATTCTGAACATCTATGAAAGTTTTGATATTTTTCTTTTTTTTTTTGGTCATCTCTAATTATTTCTGTAGCTTTTTCCTTCCTGCCTTTATGCCATGGTATCCCATTAGCCCTTCTGAAAAACACTCAAGCTAATACAGAATAATAAGTTTGATAATATTCTACAACTTTATGTTGATTTTGTTTTGTCACTGTCATGCCTATAAACATTTGAGCTGGGATGTAGCAGCCTTCTCAGTCTGAATGAGTAGGAAAAAAGCAGATGTAGAATGTGAAACATTATTTCAGGGAAAAAAAAACCCAACAAACTTATTATGCCATAGATTTAAATGAAAAGTCTAAAGACTATTTCTCTTTTTTTAGCCAAATGCCATGAGTTGTTCTTAGAACATATGTTGATAGTTCAGCAGAGGTTTGCAATAGCTTTGCACAGCTCTTACATTCTGACTCAAAGGCTGAGGTTTTGTACAAATTAATCTCTCATTCTCAGATGGGCCATTTTATGGGATTGAACAGCTGCTTGTTTACATTTATTCTTCAGGATACACATGAATTTCCACGGAATTACATTGATTATTCACAGCTTTCATTAAATCTTTCCCAGTTCAAAATGGCCAAGTATGGTATCTCCCCAAAGGTTAAAGTTTTTGAAAAGCTGTGAGTTTGTTGACAGAGTGCAAAGTACATTTTGATGGTTTTAAAATATTCTGCCAACACTTCAGAAAAGAACTACATCAAAAGCAATCCAGACACATTCACTCTTTACTTTGAATGTGCATCATCAGTGATGTCAGTGGGACCCCAGTAAAACAGTTGTTAATTAACTTATGTCCCTTCTTTTGGTGCTGCAGAATAAGAGCACAAAATGTTGTAGGAGCAACCCGAAAAGCAAACATCAGTTTGTTTGTTTCTTTATTAATAATTTATCTAGAAATCTGAAAGATATTTTAAAGTTATCAAATTCTCCCAACCTGTGGCAACATTTCTAGGACCAGCCCCCATCAGTCTTACTCCATCTGGATCATTATGATACAAGAGTTTTACTGTAAGGCTTTCTCCTGCAAACACCAGCATGAGTGACTCTTCTTTTGAATTATACCTTTGCAAAGAGAAAACAGGTTGCAAAGCTAAAATTAAACTAATTTTAATTCTTTAAAGTTGTTTTATGAGCTCGCTTGAAAATAGACAATTGGAACATAATGGTTGTTCCCATATGAAGATCAGAAAGTAAAATAGACCCTAAAAAAACCAACCCTAAACCCACTTTGATTTTTTTCAAATTTAAAAGAAACTGGTATGGAATATATTTGGAATGTATTAAAAATCCTGACAAATTCTTTTACATGCTGTATTGATAAGCACATTATTTTTGTACCTGCTCTTCCTGGATAGGTCATCTGCAACCTTTCATAGCTTGAAAGTTCATTTTTATCTCCAGATTTTAAAAATGCTCATCTCTTTTTGCAACTGGGACCTTTTAAGCACTTCTCTTCAACCTCTGATAGCATCTTTCCACTTCACGTAGAGTTAGATTCCTACTAGATTTCTTCAGCTGAATTCAAACTCATTTAACATTTTGATGTAGATTCTTCAGAATCTACTTAATCAGGCCATTGACAGTCATCTATCTCTACTCATAGTACTTCATATGTGAAAAATATGATCTTATTTACATTTTTCAGTATCAGCATTTCAGTAGCTCTTAATCATTGATTAGTGCTAGAGGTTGTTACAATTATCAGATAAAATATACAATTTATCTTTGATATTTTATGATTTATTATGTAAATTATTATATGACAACAAAAAGCACACAGAAACTAGGAAATGTAATGTTTTAAATTCATTTTGGTTTTAGTTATATAAAGCTAAAATCTCTGGTCACAAAAGATTAGAAGATGGAAATTATGTTCTTAAAAGACTAAAGAATCTGAAGATAAATTTTGGTGCAACTTTCAGCTGTCTTTTCTCATTCCACATTGCCTAAAATTACCCAGGAAAAGTAGTTACTGCCCCAATTTGAACAGGTTATCATGTAAGCAACAGTATCTACACTTGTTAGGTGTGTTTTGTGGCTTTTTTGAGATCTCTCAATTACACACAAAGTGCGAGGGAGAACAAGTGGAATATATCCTAATTAATTTTGAAACAAATATTCACTTCTGTTTCTCCCATGCAAACTCTCAATCAATATTTGACAGCTGTATTGACAGCCTGGTATTTTTAGAGGCTTGGTTACATTAGAGTAGTCTTGTCTCAGTCTGTCACCTCATGCTTTTCAATTATTTTCAGAGTTTCAGATAAGCTTGACTGAAAGACTTAATCTTTTTGTTCATGTATTCATTAAAGATGGCACCAAAATCAATCCTTCATTAAGATCTGTTGAATAAGGCCAATGCCTCTGGAGAAATTTAATGCTACATCTCTATCTGGTGTAAATCAAATGCTTAATGCGACTATCTTCTGATTCCTAATGTCTCTTTATTAGCAAATGTATGAAAGGAAACTTAATCTTAGTAGAGCCTCAGGTTAAACAAGCAAATCAGAAGAGTTATATTTATCTTTCTTCCAAGTGCTGGAACAATCAAGAGAAAAAGCACAAAAATCACTTAAGGAAAATCCTAGAAATAATATTGTGCATGCAAATTATGAGAGTGACAGGCAGATCTGAACTTTCTCAATGCTCATAGCTTTTCTGAAACAGATTTTAGTATCTGCTTCACAGAATCACAGAATCATAAAATGTGAGGGGTTGGAAGGAAGCTAGAAGATCATCTAGTCCATCCCCCTTGCCAGAGCAGGGGCACCTAGACCAAGTCACCCAGGAACAGATCCAGGGGGGGCTGGAATGTCTCCAGAGC
>JANHGL010023306.1:25568-57693 GCA_024611195.1 Ceyx melanurus | reverse complement strand
GAGAGACCAAGGTTGGCCTTTCTGAAGTCCAGGGTAGCAATCCTGCTTGTGGTCCTGGGCCTGCTGCCTGCAAGTCTCAACTCCACCATCTCATGGTCACTACAGCCAAGGGTTCCTCCTACCTTCACACCCTCAACCAGTCCCTCTCTTTTGGTCAGTACAAGGTCCAGCATCACTCATCTCCTTGTTGGCTCCTCCAACACCTGCATCAGAAAGTTATCATCAATGCTCTGGAGGAACCTACTGGACTGAGCATGTGCCTGGATGTGCAACTTTCCCAACAAATGTCAGGGTAATTAAATTCCCCCTTGACTACCAGAGCCTGTGATTTCAAGGCTACTTCCAGCTGCTTGTAGATGACTTCATGATGTTCCTTATCCTGATCAGGTCATAGCTGGCTTAATAAATACTACTTGTTGTTATCTCTTGGTGGTATTTAAACTAGTGCCAAACCTTACTTAAACCATGCATGTATTTTCAAACAGTCTCACTGCTTCATAAATTATCTACCTGTTCTTAGGGGCAATATACTTGGGATCTGAACTTTCAATAGACTATTCCTTTAACCTCACTCCAACTGCAGCAATAAACTCAAGGTTTAATTTATATAATAAATAACATTCTCTACTAGGAGATACTGTTCCATAGGGATGCTTCATTTGACAAATCCTGTACTTAAATATTTATTATAGCTCTGAGCCTTTGTCACAGAACACATGCATATGGTTTTATTTTGCTCAAAGCTGCTGAAAAACAACGCAAATCTCATAGGTTATTTAAATGTTTTTACATGTGCATTTACACAAAACATTAGCAGAGTAAATATAACTCAGGGCTAAAATATTATGTATTATGTGTATATAATATTATGTATAATCCCGGAGGGAAAGTGGGGAGCAGGGAAGAAAATCTGAGGTATTTCCTGCTATGGTAGTTACAGTAAAGAGTTGGTTAGTATGTAAACCTGAAGGCTTGAGAGCACTACCTCATTTCAATAAACAGTATGAGTGACATAATTGCTTGACTTGTAGAGGTAACGTTGTGCTAAAGTATTTTTTAAGTAATGCTTACCCACTAACTCTGAGAACGTATGTTACTAAATACCTGTACAACTTTATATGAGTATTGTACCAGAGATTATACCAGAAGGATTTACTTCTACATCTCTTGTTAATCTTTCATATCATTTAGAAAATGGAATGAGCTTGAGAATGGTTAATTTAATGTGGCATCTTCTTCCTCTAAATTTCTGGATCAAATCCTAATTAGGTTATTGCTTGCAATAATCCTTTGGCCTCTATAAAGTGAACTGATGGGCACAGTCCAGCTTTAAAGATGCATTTCTCAAACTTACTGCAGTAATCATTACAATTGGCTAAAGAAATGTGGCTGGGCACCTCACCAAACCCTACAGCCTGAAGATCTTCTTCTTTGATTGCATGTATTTCCTCCAGTGACAGCATGGCAAGATGTTGGCCATACAAATGAATGGAATTCACTTGCCATTTTGCACTTGTTTTATATGACAAGATCTTTAGCCTACAGGGCTCCTAGTGGTGTTTTTCAGCATAAAATTTTGATGATTGAAGTTTCTGTAGGAAAAAAACAAATCAACCTTTTAAAAATTGTTATTATTAGTATAGAAATTTCTTTGAAGAGGTAGGGTGCTTGAGTATGTTGTAATCTCTTAATTCTCAAAACTATCGTGGTCCTTCCTTATATTTTCATATATTTTATGCTGTTTTTTAGATTCTTTCTGTTAAATGATATTTCACACTTGAGTTAGATGATTAGACAATATATGTGTGCTAACAAAACACATATATGAAAGAGCCAGGATTATAACCCTCCAGAATTTATAAGTGTAGGATGTGAGTTCTCATTTTAATATCTTGTTGATCTTAAAGGTCTTTTTGAACCTAAACAATTTTGTGATTCTATTGGCTAGACTCTGTGATCTAAAAGGTTTACTCCAAATTAAATTATTCTATTTCTAATATGAACTCTATGGACTTGTGTGGCATATCTTGAAAGGTGACATGTCTTACTTTTGACACTGGTGAATAACGTTTCTTGTTGATTTTTCTGTTAATCTCTGCAGGTTATCTTTTGGGGGATGGGGGAGACCCAGAGACAGAATGAAACTATTGCCATTGATGATATTACTTTCAGTGAAGGATGTGCTCTGGCTTGTGGTAAGAATACCTGTTTTTCAGGAAATAGACCATTTTTCTTTGTCTTTCCTCTGGCATAGAAGAGAAACACATAGGAAAGCCTTTCAGTGTTCAAAGGCTTTAAGTCCTTCAGTGTTTTCATCTGGCTCGTTATCATTACTTTAAGTTACAAGGAACTTTGTACCACAGTTACAAGGAATGACAATAAATACCCTAACAGGGTATTCTGATAAAGTGTAAACGTGGCTTCCTGCAGCCAGGAGAGCACTGAGGTACCAGTGGGCATGAAAGATCTACTGTTGTTGACCAAAGAACTGATGTGACCAACCAGCTCAGGAAAAGCTTTGGAGCTGGTTTTAGGGGAATTCCCAAGGCACTTTTGTGTATTTTTAAATGCATTAAGGTCCTGATCCTCAGCTGTGTGGTGGAACTATTTTGTTCCACTCTGCTACATCCAAGAGGTGTGATGTCAGGCTAGTCAGCTCTGCAGCTAAACTATGGTCCTGCCTCTGAGTCCTAGCACAGGCACTGAGTGCAGTCTTTAAATTTAATTTGAGGTATAGAATGTAGTTTTTTGACACAGACCAAGCTAGGTTACACAAATGTTATTATTTACTGTGGTCTAAAATCTTTCTAGATTTCCCTAGCAGGAATTTCTCTTCCCTTCTTCACTGCTGCAGTCACTTCAATGTAGAAGGCCAGTAGATAAGTCAGGCATGATTTGCCCATAAAAATTATTGAAAATACATGGCGAAGTATATAGAAATGTTTTGGTTCTAAAAAGAAGCATTCAATTACAAGTATTATGTAGATACTTCTGAGTTTAACTTCTCAGAAGTTAGTTTTCTGCAGCTATCATAGAGATAAGGAAATGTGTGTTTCTTGCTATGATGTGCAGTTTTTATGTTTTCTGAAGGCTCTCTGTGGCAGTGAATTCATTAAGGTTGCAATGACTGGTTAACTTAAATAGCACTCCATGTTCTGAAAGAAGCATCCATCTTTAGAGAATGATTTATTTATTTTTAAACAGTTTAATTAAAGATGGCAGACTGAAATTCTAGACAGCACTAAGTGATACCCAATGCTTCTGAAGTAACTAGAGGCAGAAATGTCAAGTTGTTTAATAAGCATGTGTTTCTAATGGGAAGTAGTCTCATAAATGATGACTCAAGAAGTGATTGTTTGTCTTCTAGAACTGCAGACTTCCAGTTTTGAGCTTGGCATGTGTGAGTGGCATTCAGATCAGCTGGCTGAGCCTGCTACGTGGGCACCACTGCAAGCTGGGCACAAGATTGCCTCCTGGTCCTTCCTGAAAGGCTGGAGCAACAATACCCAAGGTGGGAAATTTAAATTAATGGATGATTACTAGCTGTCATGAAGAATACAGAGCTTTTTAGGACAAGGTGGTGACCCAGCATAGAAACACAAGCATGAAAATTAATTCTATGTGTTTTCTACTTAAATTAGTTTTTGCTTGTGCAGTTAGTAGTAAGTGCAATGTGAACACACATGCTGGTGAAGCATGGAAGATTTTAATGTAAGTATTCCCATATAATCTAATAACTTATTTATTCTCCAGTTAATTCTTTGTGTGAGATCTGTGCAACAATTTGGTAAAATTAAAGTAATCTAAACCCACAGACCTTGCATGTGGGTTTTCTGGTTTGGTTTTGACACTTGGCAATTTTACTTATATAATACTACTATAAGCATACAGTCAGGAATTTCAGTTTAGACCTTTAATTAGGGGAGCTGTAGAGGAATATTTATCACAAAAAAATAGTTTATTACTCTTAAAATCAATAAAGTTATTCCAGTTGCAATTTCCAGAAGTAGGAGCAGCACTTGTTTTTGAAGTCGTTGTGTAGTGCTTGGCTGTGTTTATGGGAAAGGTTTTTGAAAGCTTAAATGTCTGTGTTGTGATATGAAATGGAATCACCATTCAAAAGGGTTAAGCAGCACTGGTTATAATTGTGTAATTTATGATGTATCTCTGAAGAACTGATAGCATGGAGATTACTGCTTGAACTCTGAGCCCGCAGAAGTGGGAGTACATCTTATTGATTGCAGCAGAATGAATGCAGAGATACTGTTTCATATTAGAAAGATTTTTACAATAAATTTTAGCATGTATTTCACCACTGGTAACAATAAATCAAATTATAATGCAATAACAAGCAAAAGTGCTTGAATTTATGCACTATCTCAAGACAAAATTTGCATTTTAACATTTATGTACAACAAAGAGCATACGAAGTAGTAAAGCAGATTTATTTTTATAATCTTATTTTTTTCAAAAAAACTTGTCATCTTTCAATTTTCACTGGGATGTCAGAAAAGAATGAGACTTTTATTTGATTTCATTTTAAACACCTCCCTGAAATGTGTTATATCAGTGCCATACCTTAACATCATACCTCAAGGGCTAGTAATCATGATGGATTTCTCATTTATGGCAATATTGTGCTAACAGAAAAGATACTGACATTCTCTAAGTGGATTTTACAGGACCAGGTCACATCTATCAGAATACATTTTGAAATATTTGTTGTATAGGTGCTTGGGCATCATTGTATAAATATGTAGAGGTAACTGAGCAGGCTGAACATATAATGCAAACAACTTCTTGTGGGTATGCCCTGTGCTTCCATGTTATAATGGGGAAAAAAAAAAGTAATTGTGAGAAGAAATAAGTATCATAACAATTTAATTCATCATTAATATTGGAATGTATTGAAAAATCTGAACTATGATTTCTCGCCACTCAATACGTTCAGTATTTCTATTAATGCAGATTTATTGAGACATAAATGAAGAAGTCAAATATTAACTAAAATTCTAAAAACTGAAGAAATGGTATACAAACAAAAATGCCATGCTCAAGAGCTCAAGCTTTCAATGCAAATAGAGCTTGGTTAAGCTTTAGTTTCTGATTTTCATCAAAGCTTTTCACTACTATAAATAGCAAAGATGTAAGAAACTAAATTATAAAGCAGAGGTCTAGGCAGTTGTATTTATAAAGAAAGGATTGCTTATAGGCTTTGAATAATCCTCCTTTCTTGGTATTCTTAAATTTAATAAAATACTTTCTGTCCTTGGTAGACTTTTTTCTTTATTCTATATTGCTTCTTTTCTCCAGTCTTGTATTGTAGGCACTTTCTCGATAACTTTTCCTCTTAATTTCTCTAGTGTCAAAAGTTCTTCCAAAGGATTTATATTCTCCTGCAATACTGTTCAGAAAATACTTGGTTTTGCTGCTGTTGCTTTCTTTATTGATATTTTCAGCATGTTACATAGTTTCCATAGTTCGTTCTTCTTACATTGGATTAATTTAGTTTTCCACAGCTGGGGTAACACTTCTTTAATAAAGAACTAATGAAACCATTTCTCTGCATAATAAAAATAAAATCTGTGAGATGCAAACAGAAATCAAATGGAGTTCTATGGCTTTTAAATCAAACATTTCAGATAACTAATGATAAAAATTAATCAGGGTTTAAACAAAAAAAACCAAACAGCCAAATAATTAGAATATGTGATTCTATTATATGACTTTTTTCTTTTTCCTTCAAGATTTCATCCATGTCTTGTGAGTTCATGAAGATTTGCCTTCAAAGAATAGAAACAAATTTGACTTCCTCTTTCCTCAAAATGGTTGAGTGTGAAAGCTGCAGAGGTTTGATTCAGAGACTGAACTTCTTTGTTGGGAAGAGAACTTGCCAGAAAAAAGAAAGGTTCACTGTGTGGTCCAGTTTAACCAAAGGCTCTGTTGTTACTCTAAAACTAGTAGCAAATATTCAAAGTTGAGTATTTTGTGAAATAAATATTTATAGGTTTGGAGTTTTCAGTGTAGAGGATACAGATAGATTCACTATCCCATCCCAGCTCCAAGAAGACTCCTGGCCACATCAGCAGTAAGTTGTAAACTCTGCTTCTAGTTTGTCTCTGTTGCAGTCAGTGGCTGGACTCCAAGATTTTGCTTAAAACAGACAAAATTTTTCTTCAAAAAAGAAAGTTGACCATCTACCTAAAACATGACTAAGCAGCCCCATGGGGAGGATAAAAGTCTTTATGGAATGATAGTAAAGTCTACAGTCTTTATTCTGGCAACCATCCCAGCATCTCTTGCTGAAAACACACATCTCTGTGACTCAGTAGCCCTACTACCACATTGGCAGTAATGAAGTGGCTCTTCTGGGATTTCTGTTCTATGTCTAAAAGATATGGGGAAGTTTGGCATTTCAGAAACAGAAAGCTGTGAAAATTCAAGAGAACAAGCTGTAAAGAAGGTCAGAGCAGAAACACAGAAATATGCTGTGTGGTGTTGGACTGAGGGAAATTCACACCATAGAGAAGAGCTGCAGAGTTTGTAACAGTTAAAAGGAAAACATTTGCAATACTGATAATCTTTAGAAATCTATTCAATAATTCTTGGCTAAAGGTAATAATAAATTTCTAGAAGAGGAGAAACAAGTACTTTAGCATAGTTTATTACCTCTCCAGTTAAACCAACATGGTTCTACTTTTACAGGCTATAGAAAAGAAGGAAAAAATAATAATAAAGTCTGTATTTTCAGGACAGGTGTTTCTGGAGTCATCTACTCTGAAAGTAGGTTTCAGCTTTTCTCAGTAGCAATCACAAGACTGGCATAAAACTTATTCCCTGAAAACCAGTCAGTATTATTTTTTATCTACTGCTCTTCACTTTCTTTCTTATCTAAAAATCATGTTAACATCATCTTGCCCTGTTTTTAAAGATTCAAAACTTGATTATCATTAGGCTAAGGAAAAAAAAAAAAGTTTTGTTTTAATGGCATCAGAAAATTCTGAAGTTAGATAAGGAACTGGTAGTCTAAATTCTAATGTTGATGTACATTTCTCTTCTGCACAAGGCAATAGTCATAGAAGTGTAGATGTTCTGTTCTCTGTGAAAAAGGATGCCAAGTTAAATCTGTAATGTTTCCTTATATAAAGATTAGCTGCTGTGGCATGAAATTACAAACCTAATTCAAATGAAATTGCAATCACATTTCAGTGTAAAACTTTTCATAACACAAAGTGTAAAAAAGGAGCAAAAGGTAAATAATGTGGTACCTTATAGAAATATTTCCTTTAAATATCTTTTTTTTTTCCTTAACCTTGAAATAAACTGCATTTGAGATAAGTTGTATTTAGAGACATTAACAGAGAAACAGCAGACTTAAGAGGTTTCATCAGTCCTTGTTTATTATTTTAATTGATTTGTTAGAAGGCAGTAAAATATTCAGTGGCTCGGGGGGGGGGAAAGTCCTGATATATTTGGTAAAAATTATTTAGCCTTTTTTTTTCTGATAAATAAAATACACTGTTTTGGGGATGGAAGACTCTTTTAGAACTCTGTAGGATGCTTTTATAAGGGGCAGTAGGTCAAGAACAGCACAAATTGCTTTTCTGCCTCAGATGGGAAGACAATATGCTTCCAACATTTTCTTGCAGAAATTCTGGCTAAGTAGTAAAGACCTTGATTACATGGTAGAGATGCTAATGTGTCCTGTAGCAATAAAGCAGAATACTTACTACTGTCACCTTCCTTTGTTTCTTTTTTTTTTTTTCCTTTTTTAATCTTTTAAGACTCTACAGAAGTATTACTGTAAAAAAAGCACATTTTCTAGAAACCATAGTGCAAGAAGGGTCTAATTCCCAAATATTAGGTATTGGATGGTTGTATATGTAAGGAGGCTGAGCTGAATGTGGGACTCTCTTTAAGTTTTTAACATACAAAGTAACAACTTGAAGATTCTATCACATAATGTAATTCTTGGTTGCTAGGACTATCTGTGAGACAAATAAAGATATATCTCTATCTTTTTTAATAAGAAACACATGACATCCAAGTCACATCATCAGCATGACATCAGATTCCATTGCTGCCAGAATGGTTCCAGGAAAGCAGTCCTTATTTTCATAGACTGAGGGGAAAAAAAATGTTTTGTTAAAAAAATGCACTTTTAAAATTTTGTTTTTCAGGCCATTTTGAGTGGTTAGAAGTTAATGACAACGCATTGTATAAAAGGGGTTATCTCAATAGCTCCATGTGTCAGTGCTCCAGCAAGAATTGCCATTTTCAGTTCCATTACTCTGTGGCAGATAGCAGCGGGCTCAAGGCGGTACTGGCTAATAATCAGGTAAGAAGAAATATGCATTCAGTCTCAGTGGGTAAAGATAAAGCAATGCAGATATTACCAGCCAAAATATATGTATATATGCCCTGCTAGCACATGCCTGTCACCTAAGTTACCTTGTGCAAGACAGTAGCTTGGTATTGTTCCACTGACCTATGCAATTGTGAAGCCTGGGTGTTTGCCATCTCGGCTATAAACGAATTTGATGGGTTAATGTTCTGCAGTAAGACTTCAAGAACAGATTCTAGCTGTTACAGAATTATATAATTTTGGGGTTTCAGGGGAAAAATCTACAGTAACAGCTTTTATAGTCTCATTCTGGGAAGGAAAAAAACAAGTGTTTTTCTCTATGGAGACACAGAAAAAAGAAGCTGCTGTTGAGGATGTATGGAAAGCTCTTTCTTAGTCACCTGATTTTTTATTTCCTGCATTTTAGAGCAGTAATTTTCCTATTCTTCTATTAGTAGATGAAATATCCATGTCAAACTGAAATGCAAAGGCCAGTTTAGCATTGGTAACTATTTATATCCTACCTTCCTTGCCTTGTGGAGGCTTTCTGCTGTTAGAGTGGAAGTCTTGAGTCTTGTTTAATAACTTAATATTGATGCTATTGTGTTATTACTTAATGAAAGAGAGAGTAGTACAGATGCTGTCATTAAGTTAATGGCTCTCATATCTTGTTGGTTGAATTATTTTTAACCAACAGAACAAATATTTAAAGACAGATCCACTTCATTCACAAAGATAAGATAAAAAAAAAAAAAGTGTACTACTACCAAGGGGTCTAAATATAGGAACAGGTCACAGAAATATCTTATTTCTTTCCTAATGTGTCTTCAACTATTCATGAAAACAACTCCAGGCACTTGCTCATTTCTTATTTATAAAAGGGAATAGTTCTATTTTTTCTGAGAGCCATTACTGTATCAGGGAATTGTAACATAATAAGTGTTCCAGACAGAATGCATGGAGATTTGTGCCACAGTACGTACCAATATATTCCCAGGTATGATGTCCATGGCAACCTTGAGACAGAACAGGAATACTGATTTCAGAACCTCTTATCTCCAAATAGCTATGTCCCAGCACTGACAGACCTGATGCAAACGAAGACTCGTTTACATTTAAAGTAGAGTTTCAGTACTGTTCTTAGAGGGCAAGCACCACATGTATTGCAAATATATCTGTAGCCTTCCTCACCTTTTAGAGGCCAAAGATGAATGAATGCATTTTCTAATAGACATTATGAGCCCTGAAGAGAAGGATTTGGGGGTGTTGATAGATGAGAAGCTCAACATGAGCTGGCAGACAGCTCATGAAGCCCAGAAGACCAACTGCATCCTGGGATGTATCAAGAGAAGAGTAGCCAGCAGGTCAAGAGAGGTGATTCTCCCCCTTTACTCTGCTCCTGTGAGACCCCACCTCAAATGCCGCATCCAGTTCTGGTGTCCCCACCATAAGAGGGACATAGATCTGTTGGAGCGTGTTCAAAGGAGGCCACAAGGATGATCCAGGGGCTGGAGCACCTTTGCTATGAGGACAGGTTGCAGGAGCTGGGATTGTTCAGTCTTGAAAAGAGAAGGTATAAAAGTGTGTTTGGATGGTTCATATTTGTCCATGTGGGGGAATACATTAGCTAAAATATTTCTAAAAGCAGACACAACCACAAACTCTGGTTTTAACCCACCATGCAGTATGTTTCCTAGTACATCATCCTTTTCTGTGTGTTATGTGGCTATTGTAGGATAATAGCATTAATAGGTTTTCTCTGGAAGCTGAATTATTTGCTAAAAGGGAGGAAGTTTTATGTAGAAAGGAGTGCCCTTGACAATGAAAGTCTTTTGCTGAATATCACATAAGCAAGATGAAAAATAATTCTATACTAGACGGATGTGGAAACTCACAGCTGACTTTTATATCTAAAATCAAGTATGTCACATGTTCATCTAAATCTGATCTCTTATGTCATTTATTGTTTGAACCTATGGTATTGGCTTGATCCTGTCTTGATGTTTTCCAAAACTGTTCTTTAAACACATATTCAGTAGAGATTTAGTCTTCCAGCTTTGTTAATGTTATAACAGTTGAAGCCTTGGTAGGAAAAGAGCATAAGTAATGGGCTACTTGTCACATATCAGTGTTATTCTATTTCAGTCCTCTCCATCTATCAAGCAGTAGACAGCATTTTTCCCTCTTTTTTTTTTTTTTTTTTTTAATATTGTGAGACAGGGAAAAAGATTACTTTCCTTGTCTATAGTATTGATAACATTTCACATATGTATCATATCCCCTTTTATTAATCTTCTGTAAGGTAAATTGTTCTTATCCTTTCAATTTTTCTCTGTAAAAGTGATGTTCCATTTCTCTTATCCTGCTTTGCATCTTTTTCTGAACTGCTTCTAATTCTGTAATATCTTTGTGGAAAAAGTATGACCAGGACATTGCACACAATCTTAAAAAGAGTCTCACTATGGATATTTGTAATAGTAAATCTGTTTGTATCTATAGCCTATATTATCTTTTCCTGCATTTTTTCCCCATCTTTCTGGACTTGATATATTTTGGAGCTGATACTTGATATTTATTTTTTTTTTTTTTATGTATATGAAATTAGTGTTGCTACATTTCTTTATTCTGGCTTCAATATGTTCCACTTAGAACTATGACCAGAAGCAGAACAAGAACCATCTGTTTTTGTCCTACTATTGTATCTAATGGGCTAAAGGGCTTGGAGGGCTTGCATTAAAGGGTGCCTTGCTATATTTGATAATCTTGGTGTTATCCTCAGGAGGTGGTGTAAAAATGGGAATTGAGTTAACTCAGAAATTGACTAGGACTTGTTAGACATCTGCTTTCTTGCTTTACAGATAAAAAAATACATAAATTAAATTTTTAACACAGTTAGTTGAGTAATATTGACAGACCCCAAATTCAGTTCTAAGAAAACTAAATCTAATAATACCTCAACATAAGAGGTTATTTATAAAAAAGAAAGTAATGTATAGGGCACCCTGGAAACATATTGTTAAATTCAACAATAACATGGCTTAATTTACATATTAATTCACTTTCAATTCTACCAAGCTGACTCCTGATAATTGCACTATTAGCCTATTTAATAACAGTAAACATGTATTGTTTCTCCTCTCTCCCATAGAGCTCAGTGCAAAGATTGCAAATGAGTATGTGAAGCTTTATTTCCTTACTTAGAGTAATTTTATAGTGATCTTTTGGGTAGGATATGAAAAGATCAAAGACAAAAAAAATGGCCTTTAATTTATAGGAGAACAAAATTTATCTTTACAATATCATATTCTACATTTTACAGGAGGAACATGTCTTGTGGGAAACCAACACTTTGACTAAGAAGGAATGGGTCAAAGTGGATATACAGCTACCAACGGGGCTAGGAAAATGGAAGGTATGAATTAAAAAAAGGCATGTGCTCAATTTTTGAAGATGCTTTATTTTATTGTTCATAAAGCTTCTAGGAAACTTAAAAATTTATTAAAATTATATGTGTCCTTGGGGTCATGCTGTCCTTCATTTCTTCAAATAAAGCTCTGATTATAGTACAGCAAAACATTACAGAAATATTCTGTGTTGAAGCTGCTGTTCTTTAATAACTTGCAAGAAAATCAATACAAATGTCTCTCCGTATTTTGTTTCATCACAGTTTTCATAATTCTGATGAATCCAAGCTTGCTTCCTCTTGCTTGTTGTTTTAGCTCAGGTAAAACAAACTTGGAGACCACAAGTGAGGTAATCTTGCTTTGAGACCCAGCTGAGCTGAGCTTAGCAGTGCTAGGAGCAACAGATGCTCATCCAAAACTTCATTGCTGTAAATTGGTTTGTGTAAAATCTGGTCAGCACAAGGGAGAGAGAGAAATACCCCTTAAATCCTCATTCTATACCAATAGCAGAAATATAATTAGGGCTAGAGAACAGACCCTAGATAGTCCTGTGACAGTCCATATAATTGCAATGCGACCATGTCCCTAACAAGATGTTGACCCAAGCAAATTGTCCACCTCCCAGACAGCACCTGGAGCACTTCAAGGGTTTCCACCAGACAGGGACCAATCCCATAGGTTTGAGTTGTTAAGCTATGCTGTGTCAACTGGTGTCCAAGGACAGTCCCTTGCACATTTTATTCACCTATGAGTGTAAATTTTTCACTTGGGCATCTTCAAAATGAGATTCTGAAGAGTCTTCAAAGCAGAAGATGGAATATTTAGGATACTACATTTCAGGTCGTTCTTCTAAAGCACAGGGGCATTTCAACTTTTTAGCCAAATGCTTAT
Source organism: Ceyx melanurus (assembly GCA_024611195.1). Taxonomy (NCBI): domain Eukaryota; kingdom Metazoa; phylum Chordata; class Aves; order Coraciiformes; family Alcedinidae; genus Ceyx; species Ceyx melanurus. The sequence continues at coordinate 45,054 of JANHGL010023306.1, read as the reverse complement.
GAGATTTGAAGTCTTTCTTTAAAATAGGCTTTACTTCATTTCATTCTTGGAATTTTTCCTGAAAAATTTCTGAAGTTTCAAACTGAGGTAGTAATAAGAAAAGTAAGCTTCTGACTTGAAATTTGTCATGGTTTTATAACTGAAAATATGCAGTGTTTTTTTGCATGCAGTACATTACTGGTTTATGCAATAAACAAATCCCTTTCTCTCTGCTGTCTGGAAATGCAATATTTTAACTATAACAATCCACAGCTTATGTTTAAAGGAACACTCCAGAGCAGGGCAGGTTTCATCTGCCTGAATAGCATCCGGCTCTTGGACACTACACCATCAGAGCCAACAGGTTTTTGCTCTGTAGAAGAATTCACCTATACTGATGGGCAGTCCATGGAGCCTCAATCAACCTATGACTCTCACACAGATTATTCCAACAGCAGTGATGAGGATCCAGCACCCTGCTGTAAGTGGATTGCATTGCTTTAGAAGGACACTATGCTAAAGATTATTGTGAAACCTAAACAGGTCTTATTCAATAAATCACTAGAAATCTTATTATTTATATGGCTGCTTTCCCCCATAATAATGATGCACAGGTTAGTGACAATGTTCCAAGTATTTTCTGTCATGCATGTTTCTTCTTTCCATTGCTTTCTATTCCTCTATCTGGCCTCAGTAATATGTTTTGGATCCAGATAGTAATTTTTAAAGTATCTACAGAAATGCAACCTTTTGCATATTTTTTGCTTACATATATCTATTACACACAATGTTTATATCCTCTACTTCCCTAATTAGAGAGGGACGGAAATCTGCCTTGGGATCTGTTATTTTAAGACTTTTCTAATTTAGTTTGAGTTATTTTCAGAAAATGCATCAAGTGGCATATTTTCATGGTGATACAAATCACCTTACAAACTGTCTACAACTCAGAAGCTACATCATATTTTCAATTAAAGATAACTTTGCTTAGAAGCTACAGTTTCTACGTTACAATCAAGAGTCAAAATAATTTAATGGAAGATCACTTTAATAATTCTAAAAGATTTTTATCTCTATTTGAAAGTAGCTTTAGAGACCTTATTACTTCTAAAATGAATATTATACAGTGTAGATGTGTACGTTTGCTTGTGGTAATAACACTTTAATCTGTGTTGCAGTTGAAAGCTACAAAAATATTTAAGATATTGGTGATTATGTAGATTTCTGCTGGGAGGTGCAAACTAAATTTATTTATTTTTTTGTCTATTGCATCATGAAGAATATTGGTAATGTTTTATTTTTAAATTTCTTGAGATAACTGTAGGAACTATTTGTGCTGATGAGCACTATTTTTATTTTTTATTTTTTTAAATTAACAATATGAAACTTTATTCTTTTTAATTAAATAACCACACAGGAGTCACCTCTGAAATAAGTAATATATGCAAATGTTGAAATAACATTTTTAAATTGGAAGGTTTATACTGTTTTATATTTGGGTGGAATGTAAGCCAACATTAAAGAATACAGGGGCTCTGACTCTGAGATTTGTTTTCCTTTTTTTACAAGACTTGACCCTATGCTGCTAGCTCTGTGTGCTGCTGGCAGGAGTGCAGGGAGTACTCTCATGCTCTTTAGGAGGAGGAATGGAATGAAAGTGAATAGTACTTTATAAATTAGATACTATTTCTCAGCAATTTAGTGTTCCCACTTCAGTAGCAACATGAGAGAATTGTGATGAATTATGGCTGGTAATGGAGAGGAATACTTTTAAGGATTAAAAGGAGGATGAAAAATAATTGTCCCAGTTTGAGGGTATCTGATAATAGTACTACACGAAGTGAAAAGATAGGTAGCTCTAAACACTTACAGGCAATCGTATTTTGCATGTAATGCATTACAGTTTCTTATTTTATATTTTCCCCTGTGCCTCAGACACTGGAAATGGATATTGGATAACCAAAAGTATATCAAATAACCAGTTATAGTTGCTATTCTAAGGAAGATCAGTGGAATTCACTCTTGAGAATATTGCATCTGTCATTCTCAGGTAGATGGGTCTGAAAAACTGGTCAGTGGGCAATTCACATAGTTCTCCAGAAAAGAGGACCCTAAAAGTGGAATTTGGCTCTTCAGTAGTTTGGTCAGCTTAGAAGATTCATCATTTTGACACTTCCTGCAGCCTTGAACAAGAGACACTTAAAGGAAAAATCGTCCTTTATTTCTGTCCTTTGTTCTTTTCCTCCCAATATGTATATTTTCCACATGACCTTGAACTTGTCTTCCATGACATTTAGAGCGTGCTACGTTTATTCACATTAATTTTCAGTAAAAATTCCTATCTGGTACAATACTATATATTCTAGCCTCTGTTCTGTTAGGTATTTTAACATCTGTCTTTGGACACATCCTCAGTAGTTTCCTTTGATGAAGTGCTCTCATGTACTGAAAGAGCTGACAGATCTACTGAATGAAAACAAAGGCAGACAGCAGTCACTGAACAATGTGAAGGATTTTCCTCTGAGGATTTTCTTTGCTTCATTACAATATATAAGAACAAACAATTTTTCTCTTTGCACATGATCATTTGGCAAGAATAATCTTATAATAGTATTTTTTACAAGAATACATACATTTATGTTTTACAGTGCTTCTTAAACTGTTTAATCTCTGCAGGTTTATATAAATATCTAAAGTATATGAGACTTAAGTCCACAAAAATTAGGAATTCACCTAGGAAACACTTATGCTCATGAATAACCACATTTATTTGAGTAGTTTTGTTGAAATCAATGAATGTAATGAAGTGAAAAGTTATGAAATTAATGATTTTAGCATTGACTTCTACATTTTCATTGTCTTGACACCACTTGCTTGAGATCACTTCTAAATTACTTATTCTGCAGTGACTGACAATAAATTATCAAAACCTAATTAATATCCTGCTCAGGCAGGGGGGTTGGACTAGATGATATTCTAGGTCCCTTCCAGCCCCTAATTTCTGTGATTCTGTGATTCTGTAATATATTAAAACAGAGCAAGTGAGATACAGTACTTAAACAACTTGAAGGATTAATGATTTCATGCTGATGCCTTTTCCTTTATTTCCTACCAAATATGAAGGAAAATTTGCACTAATTTACATGCCAAATAAATATTTCAAAAAATATGTTTACTATTAATGCATGTGCTTTATGTGTAACATGCACAACACATATCAAAGCATCACAAATGAATCAGCTGGGAATTCTGGAAACTTGGCAGGAAGCACTTCTTATTTTCAAGCAATATCACACATTGATGCAGTAGTTTCTGGAAACTGTCTACTCATCAGCATTTATGTAGGTTCATAATGTGGGGTGGGACATCCTACAGCTGTTTTTGAGATAATTAAACCTTCCATTTAGCTTCCTTAAAACATTTGGTTTTAATTGTTCTGGTTTAAATTTTGCATCTCTACTATTAGCTTAAATATTCTCAGCCTTTCATAGGATTTGTGTAATTTATGAATAGAAAATATGTAGATTGAAGGAAAGCATGTCATTTTAAAGATGTGTGCCTTTTACTGCAGTTTGTTTACAGTATAGCAATTTACAACTGCAAATCCTTGAATCCTTCTACAGCAGATGAACACATGCAAATCCTTTTGCTACCATTCAACTTAAAACTAGAAAAAACATAACTTTTTTTATTAAACATTTGTTTTACCACACATTCATGTGTTTCTTCTAAAACATTAATTGTCTGGAATTGTCAGTATCTGTCTATCTTTTATGTACATGTGAAGAAAAAGAAGCTGCACTCATATTTCCACAGACTTCTTCATTGCTTATGGACACTGTATAGCTTTGCCTTTGTATTTTACCAGAACTGTTAACTAAGTGTACCCTCTGCAGACCCAGAGTCAACATGAGATTCTCTTAACACCACCAGTCTCTTAACCCTATAGAAACACCTCAGAAGATGAGGTGGTCTCATCTAAGAGACCTTAGGGTGTTATGAGAGAGCTGTCTAAAGGCTTATGATATATGGAAGCTCAGTCTAGATGTCCTATGGCCACCATCAACCTTTCTGTATGGTATAATTGGCTAGTAACCCAGTTTAGCTAACAGGACTGCATTGTTTTTCACCCAGGAGGACAGGTAGAGTAAGCTAGTCAAAGAATAAACATTTCCATTTAACCTCCCAGTGCTCTTGGAATACGTGCTTTGTTTCCTGCTATGGAAAATGCTTTGTGCTAATTGAAAGATCTTTCCAGTGTCTTTTATGGCTTTAGTAAGCTCCACTTATTTCTTGAAATTAAAGTGTTTGGGGAACATTGGTTTTATTCCTGATTACTTTCCAGAGTCATTGTTTTTGCAGAACTGTTGTAATCATTTACTTCTTGACTAGTTGAGATATATTGATATGGCCACATGAAGAAAAGATTTATTATCAAGGGCAGTGATGGGCTTGATTTGATTGTAGCCTTGCTGCTTTGTCAATACTTTTAGTATATGATTTCCAAATGTAGATTCAGGAGTCTGCTTTTCACAATGACAAGTGAAAAATCTTGAGCCTGGTATTAAGCCACATTAAATTACTAATCTAGTGCACTAAACAGAAAAACATGTTCTATTGGATTCTATTGCATATATTGAATCCAGAGAAGAGATTCCAATATTTGTGATTTTCTTCATGTGTGTTAAGATTTAATTGATCAAATAATCTCTTTATACCAGGATAGCCTTTACTGTGCAGCTTTATTGTCATGGTGCTTCAACAAACATGGATTTCATTTTGGTTTTGTACAATCTGAAAATTGAAATAAAATATATAATTATGTTTGAGGTTGAAGTGAAACTCTTCCGGACTAGGCAAGAAAACTCTCAAATTATACTATCTTATTATAAAAACAGTGAATTGCACTCAAGAAATGGAAGAGAATGTCAGATTGTTAAGAAGTTTAAGTTGGTGTAATCCATACCAACTGAGAAAATGGTCTTTTACTTTGCAATAAAAACTTCTAGGAGACCTAAATAATTCATAAATCTAAATCTCATTTTCAGAAATAAATTAAGTGGAAGTTTAATCCATCTTTACTTTCAGTGTGTATGAAGCACTAAATACATTTGATTTTTTTCCCACATATTCATAATTAATTTTTCAGTAGAATTAATCTTTTCAAAATATATAATATTACTTTCACAATGTTTCAGCAGCCTATATGCGTGTCTCATCTTTAAGATACAGTTTATTCTCTTATAGGTGGTTCTGATTGCCATTAAGGCCCTACCTTCCATTATTTCATTATTATAGAACTTTCTGACTATCTGAACAGTCTCAATTTCATTGAAACCTAACAGCACTTCTTTAAGACTGCTTTTACATTCAAACGCAAAATGGCCAGAGTTGTAGTGTTAAACTATTGTATCAAACTCAAATTATTGACCTCTTACTGTTGTTCTTACAACAGCTAATTGTACTGTATGTGATTTTGAGACTGACTTCTGTGGATGGAAACCACTAACCACAAGTGATGCCAAATGGAACATAATGAAAGAACAGGCTCCTATTGACAGGACAGTCCCTGGCAGAGGTCATAAAAGCAATTCTGGACGTGGTGAGATTGCTGTTATTATTATAATTTTCCTCTTTCTGGGATGAGTATTACTACTTGTAAATGGTGATGGACTGATACTAAAAACTGGTTTGAAATGTATGCTACATGTTATGTATAAAATGTAGGTAACACATTAAAGAAAGCTTTTTGTGGATGCTCTTTCTTAAATGTGATTTGGTGACTGTGGCTTTGTAACCTTCATTTTCTCCTGGGACAATCAGGTATGAGATTTGTCACAGCCTTCATTTTTTTGAGATACTGACGTTTGAACTGACACGGCTAACTTTGCTCATTATATCATATGCATCTTTGCACCCAGTATTCACACAGAGGCCATTCTTGAAAATTTTATTTGGACAAAGTATTGCTGAGAGCTTTTTGCAGAGCGCAGTTAAGTCAGTGAGTTTCATCTGGGAAAAACAGTCAGTGTAACATCATTTGAACAGTTGTTCTTCAGCCCATACTTGTAATATAATTCATTCAACTGGAAAAAGTTTATTCTAGTTTATGACTGGTTTCAAGTATTTTTCCAAAATGAAAATGTTATTACAGTGCAGCAAGTTTTTTAAAACTTTTTTTTCCCCTTTCCCTGCCCATGACGAAGGGAGGGGGGGTTGCAGAGGGTTGCATGGGTTTTTCTGGGTGGCAGACAGAGCAGGTTGGACTGGGCAGGCAGCTTCCTGCTGCTGCAGAGTGCAAGGGAGCCAGGGTGTTCCTGGTGCAGTGCTGTGCATGCACGGGAGCTCGCGGTGTTTAGGGGGGAAGGGTCAGGAAAGGAGGAAGAGGTGTGGGTTTTGTCTCTGTGTCTCCCACCCTGTGGAAGGGGCCGGGGGCCCAGCGGCCACCACCTCTTTTTCCCGCCTGATCTGCTGGGCCGCCATTTTGAGTCTGCCTGCCGCCATCTTCTTTCTCCCCACGGTTCCCTGGCGCCCTCCTGCTGGGCATCAAAAGGGAAGGGTGACCAACAATTTGGATTTTTCTGTTTTGCTGTTCAGCATTTACTGTTTCACATTGCTGTTTATGTTCTATACAAATACATACATATTTATATATATATATAAGGGCAATGAAGCTGGTGAAGGGTCTGGAGAATTTCTCCTATGAGGAGAGGCTGAGGGAGCTGGGATTGTTTAGTCTGGTGAAGAGAAGGCTCAGGGGGGACCTCACTGCTCTCTACAACTACCTGAAGGGGGTCGACCTCTTCTCCCAAGTTAAAGATGACAGGACGAGGGGAAATGGCTTCAAGTTGCACCAAGGGAAATTTAGGTCAGATATCAGGAATAATTTCTTTACGGAGAGGGTGGTTAGGAATTGGAATGGGCTGCCCAGAGAGGTGGTGAAGTGTCCCCATCCCTGGAAGTGTTTAAAACCCGTGTGGATGTGGTGCTGGGAGACATGGTTTAGGGACCCTGGCAGTGCAGGGTGAATAGTTGGACTCCATGATCTTAAAGGTCTCTTCCAACCAGACAATTCTATGATTCTATATATATTATATGCTTTATGGTCTCACATTGCTAAATTTAAGATAATGTATGTCCAAACAAGGACAACTGTGTAAAACTAAAACTTCCTGGCATGTTTGTCACTGTCAAATAATATTGAAAAATATTCAGTGACTTCAGTTTTATTACTTATTATTTACTATGCTGCTTCCAGTGGAGATTAGAGTAACTCAAAATCTGAGTTACAGTCTAATATCCCTTTAAAGATGTTTTTTTTTAATGGTGTTTTATCTTACAGCCAGACTTCCACACGTCTCTCCCATATTTATGTTAAAGGAATGTGAATTATTGAATATTCCACCTTGAGCATTCAAAGATGGAGGAATTCCAGGATTAAAATTTGCCTAAGCTAACCCTAGTAGGGTGCAAATGCATGTGTGCATGCTGTATAATAACTAATTGCACTGTCATTTGCCTTTTTCTCCATTGGTCCCCAAATGATGAAGTATACCAAAGTGGCTATTCATTTTATCATAGCTATTTCATATTGAATTTTATTGCTCAGAAGAACAGCCCTGGATCTGTGTTACTGTTTGCAAACATCGCTGTGCCACAGCTTCCAAACTTCCTCACAGTTCCAGAGAAGGGCACTGATATATCTGTATCTTTCCCATGTGGGTTATTCCAGGTGCTGATGAGATCTAAGGTATAATGTGGTCATAATGAAGTCTGATGGTAGGAACATCTGCTCTGCAATCTAAACTGCATGTTAAATTAACCTATATGAAACTATGTGCTGCTGCACTTAAGTTGCTTTGATACCCGAATCATGACAAGTTAGGTTAACATGCTGCTGAAGGTTGAAGCTTTAAGTAGATCTTGCGATTGTCATGCAGCACCTCTCAAGCACAGTAATGCTGCATTCCCCATATAAGTTAGTGCAAAGGTCTTTCTGAGGTGGTTTTGTACCTATCCATCACTGTGCCTGCTACAGCAACATCACAACTGTAGAATCAGGCTTCCAGAATTTGAGCAAGTTTTTGCCACTATTAAATAAAGTTACTTCAGGTTGCAACTGTTGTTGTGGTACTGGAAGTGCTTTTCACTTCCCTCCTGGGGAGGGCAGCAGCAAAATCTGATTAATGAAGATCTTAACAAGGATACTGTAGAGCCTCAGCTGCAAATGAAAAGAAGGTCCTTTGAAGTACCCTTGCATTCCAATGAGGGGAGCTTTCCCCTCGCTGCAGAGCTCAGCATGCCTGTTAATAGCAGGAGCTGTAACGGTCACCTCTTTGTGCCAGCCTTGCTAAAGCGATGTGATTATTCACGTGGGGCTGGACCTAACCCTCTGCTTCATTATGTATCCATGGGAAATAAATGGCTAAGGAGTGTGACTGTGGCAGCACAATAGCTAATTTTCCAAGATGTAAGGCAATATGTGTAATATCAATGTGCAAACAAGACTGAGCCTTTAATGTTGTTTTGCATAGACTTTCATGAAAAAGTCTCAGTATTCAGTGAAGGCAGCACTGACGGCATTCAAAATATGCTGCTTTAGAGCCTCTTGAAGATGTTTATCCTTCCTTACCTTTGTCTGAAGCACATCTGCTGTAGTTCAAATCCAAAGGCAGATAGTTTGCCAGAGTTCAGATTAGATCTTTAATTAAGCTTTCATCCCCACTAGCACAGACAACAATGTCAAGTCTGTGGACCCCATGAGAAAAATATAGCTTATTCCATTGGCTCCCATGGTCTGCAACATTGTTAGCATGCTTAAAACTGTCTGGGCTACTCTGAGAGTGAATACGGTACCCTAAAGATAATGAATTTTTGTTCTAAAATCTGTTTGAAACATTATTTAAGCCAATTAAAATGTGTCCTTTAGGGATACCAGCTAAAGTCTATGCTCTTTGATCTCCAGAGTGCTCTCTGCTGCAGGTCCTGCAGTCTCTTCATTCTCCACAGGCTGTGTGGAGTGCAGACAGGCACCACATGAAGGTGATGGAAGTAGTTGTGGTATTTGGTGGATGGAGGTCTTAAGGTTTTTGCTTGAAGATAGCAGATAACAAAATACATCCAGTGGGTTTGCACTGTGAAGGTCTCATGGGAGTAACATCTGAACTCTCTTTGCAGGGCTCTTTCTCAGATTTACCTGGTTGCATGTACCATAATAGGGTAGCCTTAGCAATGGCTTCGCAAATACCCTTTTTTCCTTCTTTCCTCATCTTTGGACTTATGTTAATTTTGCTGCAGTGCAGAGTTGGGAGCATTTAGCAATTCTGTTTTGTCTTTGCCTACATAGACACGGGCTGTCACAACCTGTTACAAGACCCTCCTCGTTATCCACAGAGAATGAACAGCAAAGCTATTTCATTTATTTGCATTTATGAATAAGATTTATATGCCTCACAGAACACAGTTACCTCTCTGAAGTAGCTCTTTGGCATTGGAGTAATACCATATATCACATTTCTTTGATTTTTGTTTACAGGAGCATTCATTTACTTCAGTGGATCACATCAGATGAAGGCAAAGATAGCTGTGTCTCATCTGGGAAGCCCTTTCCTTGTCAAGCTGTCCCCTGCACTGTCCTGCTGCCAGGTAACAGTTTGATACTAACTGTCCCCACCTTTGTAAGCTATCACTCACCTGATGTGCAGGTATGATATCCTTCATGCTGTCAATGTTGCTGCTGAAAAACTGGCTCCTTTTCAATACTAGTGGAAGGAGTTGCAAACTAATTCTTTCGGAGGAGGGAGATTTTTACACATGATTAATATTCTTTCTAAAGCACCAAGTGACTCAGATTTAAGGCTGTGGTTCAGCTTTTCATATGCTATGGCCAACCTAGCTCAGCAACAACATGAGGGATATACCAACTCACAGTCAGAGCAGCCTGCCTTTCTAGCAAAAGCTGACAGTGCAATGTTGTCTGTAGGCAAGATAGACACTCTAATGCCCTGTAACAGGAGACCTGTGGTTTGAAGGTCACTATGTAGATTAACTTTGTTGCTGTGGACAAATATACACATGCCTCAGACATGTACTAACTTTGAATTTATGGCTTCTGGAGGATGCTTTTAAAGCTGATCAGTTTAGTACTTGAGAGTTTACATTGAAATGGTTTTGGTGGTTTGTTTTTTTCATATATCTTGTGGTTCTTCAGGGGATAGAAAAAAATCAACCAGCCAGGATGGTATTTGATCTGAGAAACTAGAAAGCAACTTGGAAGAAGTCACAGAGAAGAAAAGGAAAAGATAAAGTGTGCCAAAAATCCTTTTACCGTGTTCAGTGGCAAAAAGAGCCTTTAGAGGAACAAACTAAAGTGTAGATTGGTTGCTTAATATTTCAGGCTCCATGTAGAACAGAAGCTATAATTGTAGTTAGGAAAACTTTTTTTCCAAAGCTAAAAATGTGTGGAGGAATTGCACTTGGTAGGCCCAACAAATAGAATAATTGTATTGCAGCAGGGCCTAGGCTTCTTAGTTGTTGTTTTTGTTTTCTTTTTGCCTAGTGCAAGGGACCCAAAAAAAGAGTGTTGGCTTAGATAAACCTGTTTTACTTAAGACTATAGCTGACTTGAACTTGGCACGAGTTACCAGATCTCAGCTGAATGGTTGCAGTTTGCAGCTCAGAAGTGGAAACCTCTTAAACATTAATAACAGCACTTTTCTGTGATTTAATGCTAGCTCTCAGTTCATAATCTTCATGTGAGAATTGTAAAAAATCAAAATGAAATAGATGCAGAATGAAATCAAGTAGAATACTGCTGCAGGGAACACAGAAGGCCTCACAGCATTCCATTGGAGCTCTGAGCATTATTCCTGGCACACCAACAGCCTTTGTATGCACAGTTCATTTGTCCAGGCAATTTTATATCTCCTTTGTATAGTTTGATGCTGACTAGATAGGCACCTTTCAGGTTCAGATTAATTTATTGTAAGAGCCCTTAAGGCTAACAGGACACAACTGTCCTGTGAATCAATGCAGTAATCTGGTTAGATCCATTACAGAGTTTGTTCTATGTTCAAAATAAATAAAAATGCAGATGCATATACATTTCTCTAGTTCAGACTGAGAAAGGAAAGCCTTTGTAATTTTGAGTATGCATGCATTTAATGTAAATTCAGCAAAAAGTAGTGCAAATTCTTAGCTCTATATGTCTGAAAAGGGAGTGTTTTTGAAGCTGTGGAGCCTGGCATTCTGCCATTTTCACTGCAGACTCGTATTTCTGGGAAAGAGCAAGGAGTGGGGATTGCTCATTAGGATGTGTGTTGGTGTGTTGTGCTCTCTTCCTACAAATGTGAGATGTTGCACTCTGTTGGATGTCCCACTGAGAGGATAAAAGGATCTACATAAAGAGAGCTATGTTTATTAATAGCTTTACAGGTTCTTTGGCTTCAGTTGTTAAACTAAAAAAAAAGAAAGAAAATTGGAGTTGAGGGACAACAGTTTTATATTGTGCCTTACTGGCTAATTGAAGCTTAGAAAAAAATTCTGTAGCTTCTTGTAGCTGAGTCTTTCTGTAGATGTCAGCTAAGAAACATCTTCAGTTAGCTCAAGATTTTGTGGGTGCCATTTACTTCTTGTTTGTGGCTTTTTAATCGACACAGTAATCATTGTAAAACAGTACCTGTAGAGATAGAAAAAGAGGGTAATTTTGTCTTATGTAATTAACACACAGATCTGTTTCAAAAGCTGTTTGATAAATATAAATCTTAAATCTAGGTTATTTAAGGTGTAGTTCCACAAACAGCTCATTTTTAAAAGTGTTTGTATACCTGCTGCTTTGTATTCCTGAAGCTTTCTGATGGGGAAAAAGGTTACTTAAATATATGTGGCAGGTGTGACCTCCCCAACAGGCAAAACAGAGTGTCCTGCAGCAGTTTGGTGTCTCAGCCATCAAGATGCACTTCCTGGAGCTTAACTGGCAACTTAGGGTCTGGACCCTTTGTAAACAGGCTGCACTTGACCCTGTTTAGTCTGGGTTTGTCCCCCCAAGCAATCAGAATGACCACAGCACACCCTCGACTGGGGTGTAACTGGGGTCCTGCCTAAGAGCCAGAGGAGCTGCTTCTTGGCAGAGCAGCACCTGGGCAGTCAGAGCCTCCCCGAAGACAATTCCATGGATGGAGGGCATCTCTGTGGATTGAGGGAGCCTCTCACCCCTGTGGGTGGGAGGAATCTTTTGCCTCTGTGTGAGGTTTTCCCTTGGTGAGTGAGTGAGCATGGTTTGTATTTCCTTAAAGTTTACTTTCCTGAGGTTAATTCCCAAGAGACATCCAAACTGTTTGGTCAGAGGGAGTGCTGGGCAAATTCAGTTGCAGTAAAAAGCCCTTTTAGGTAGTGGCTGCTGTTTGGTTTGTGGGTGCCTTCATGACAATGTATTTCTATTTATTAATAAATAATGAGATTCTTTTATATAATACATGATGTTCATATGGGTGGGGGAGAAAGAATACTGTAGGAAATTGAGAGACAAAGTCTACCAGCCATGAAGCCAGAAGATTTTAAAACAGTATGTGGTAGCAAGAATATTTATTTCCTAAACACTGATTACCCTGTACTATATAACACTAGCAAAGATTAACTCTCCTTCATACTTAGCAGATGTCGTGTCTTTGGTGTGCTTGCCAATTTTGTGGATTAAATTCAGGGCCAGAAGTGAAAGACAGTGAATCCACATGCATGATGATTTTCAGATTAGTAGTCAATTATTTGAATGTAAGGAGTTCTCAAATTCATCAATCCTGTTCTTCAGCCTCCTTGGCACACTAGGGGTTGACAGCTTTAACAGACACTCTAATGTGATAATTTATTGAAGGAAAGACTCCTCTGAGACTGTTTTCTCTTAAATTCCCTTAAAAAAAGAAAAAAAAAAAAAAGAAAAAAAAGGAAAAATGATCTCTTCAGGACAAACAAGGAGGAGAGGTGTGGAAGTGCACATTGTTGAGGACACAACTGTAGATACACTCGGGAGGAGGTGTTCCACACTGAGGAGGTATGGCTCTGAGAGGACTGCAGCTGTAGGTGACCCATACTGGGACAGAGACATTCCATCCTGTCAAAGCCCTGAGCTGAATCTAGTTAAGAAGAGTAAGAAGCAAAGAGCAGAGGAGGGAACATGTAGAGAGCATCAGAAGCAAACCCTTGCACATATGTCTGCTCCACCTGTTGCCTCACAGAAGAAATTAGAGCAGAGTGAGTGTAACCTGCAGCAAAAATCAGGGAAGGGCTTGGAAGGAGGCAGGTGGAGTGTTTGATTTAATCTGGCCTGAGAAAGGGGGAGGAAAGGTATTTGTTTGCTCAAGTTTGTGTTTCAGTGTTTATTTTCAGTGTTTATTTCTTTTAAAGAAACTATTTTTCAATATGGTTTTCTCTTTAGGCAAAATACTGCTCCTTAACATTCCAGTTTCATACATCTCTTTATGCCAAGGTCGTGTGTAAACCTGTGAGGTCATTCTGTGCTACAATGTATATGACTTGCTGCTTAATTTATCACAGATTGATACAATTATTTAATTAAAATATTTCATTAAAAACTCTTCCAACAGGTGAGGTTTTGGTACATGTTGTCTCGGGATTCCCAGCTTTCTGTCTTTAAGAAAACTGAGTTGGTTGGAAGCTTGGAGAAATTACATGACATTTCAGGACTACCTGACATGCAGTGGAAAAAAGTGAATATACCCCGGCTCGAAGCGGGGCTCGCCTGAGGGCGGGCCCCTCGAAGCGGGGGGCTGGGCTGGGGTTGGGCGGCTCGAAGCGGGGCTCGGCTGCCGGGGAAGGCAGGCAGAAAGGAAGGGAGGCAGCTCTCACGAAGGACACGAGCAGCAGTGTCGGCCTCAGCCGTGCTGGAGAACGCGAAGTCCCCGCGGTGCTGCTGGTGGCAGTGGCAGAGCAGCCAGCGGCCGCCCCGTGGGCTTGGAATTGAACAGGGCCGCTGAAAACCAGCACAGCGTGAAATAGAGATGGTGAATTGGTCCTGCTCCTGTTGGAGTTTGCACCAGTTCAGAAATCACTTAAAAAAAATATTCCTGGATTTGTCATGAATCTTCGACTGTGTCTCCAACTACAACAAATATTAGACATCTAAATATTGCTTAGTGCCGTTGTATGGCTGAGTGTTCAGGAATTATATTAACAAATAAATTACTTCAGAGAACCACCTTTATTAGCCACTCAAAAAAAAAAAATCCCATGGGGAAATCCTTTGGTCTGGATTGTTTCCCAGTATACTCCTCTTTTCCATTATACAGTAATCCCAACTTTATAGGCTGCCATCCAAGAAAGCTTTGGAAGAAGGTCAATTCCTGACAGACACAAAAAAAATCTGCTCTAATAACATATCTTTATGCCAGATAAACTTGGTCTAGTGGAGATTTTCAGAAGTACATAAGTGATTTAAAGGGATAAATTACATGGAAAATCAGTGGGGCTTTCTGTGTGGCTTAGAGCTTTGAAATCTAGGAGCTGTGGAGCAGAGTGGGTTCATCTGCTGAACAAATGCCAGAGAGATTCCAAATACCTGCAAGGCTCAGAGGTTCTGGCTTTCAGCAGCAGGATAAAATGGAGATCACAAGCTGGTCACCAGTGGAAGGTTACAGCTAATTTTAATGTGGTAGCTGTGATACCCTTTTTTTTTTCCTTGAAATTGGAAGGATACAAGGCAAGGATTGATAACCCTCAATTTATCTTCATGAGTTTAAGCTTCAGATTGAATGATGATACATTCTTCATCCTGCTGGCTCTCTCCAGGGTGTATTTTCAGCAGGGTGAGATCCAGCTCCCTTAATCAGGGATGGTTCTGTAAGAATGTAGAAGTACAGGGTGCAGAGACTTCGTATTTCTAGGACTTCTGTAGGTAAAACTGAATATCTGTTGTTAAAAAAAAATATTTAAAAAATAAATGTAGTATTTCTTGTTCCTGACAGCATCTGGCACAGCTGCATGGTGTTGAACTGCATGCTCTGAAGCACGATTTCAGGGGGGCTGCATGAGGAGCAGCAGTTCTGTGGCAGGGCAGCTCTGCTGTCTGGTGCTCACCAGTGTTCAGTCCAAGGCTTTCTAAATAGCAAATGTGGTTCAAGGGCTTAATTTGAGTGATACATTTGCTGCAGATGTTCGCTGCAGTATGTGGGAAAGAGGCCGTTATGAAAAAGCCACAATATGCCTGCAGTTGGATAACCTGAGACAATCTAGTTGAGCTGTTTTTCCTGTAAATAAGCACATTGCTCTGTGTGAACTCCAAATGTCATTTGCTCTGAAACATATCTGCATTATAGCAAGTGCTCTCTCGGTTTCTCAGGAACCATGGGAACAGCAAGATTCTTTTCTCACTGAAGTCTCATCAACACAAATTTAGAAGATCTCTGTGTTCCTTTCAGGACAGGTGTAGTCAGCACAGTGTCAAAACTGGCAGCTAAAATTCTGAAAATTGGGTAACAACTGGGAAGTGGGAGACTTTCTGGTGGAACCACACCTCACCATCTGCACTGAAACCCCTTCAAAAACCAGCATGAAAACCTCTTAAATCACTTAAGAACTTCTGAGAATTGTCATGTATATCCCTGAGGAATTGCATTTATTTTGTGTCCAAGTCTAACACTGTTGAAATCTGCATGCACGGGAAGCAGACCAGTGAGTCTTCATTAATTTTTTTGGTTTCAGTTTGCCAAGATCATTTTGGTTGTGTTGAAATGTTTTGGCTTGTTGAGAAAAAATCTACCCTGACCGAAAGGACGTGCTTGTAACTAAAAACTGAGGCAAAGAACTAAGTTTTAATTGAATGCTATTTTTGTGTTAGCACTCGACGTTTCCATTGTTCTGACCGGTGTCACAAGATGTTGTTGTTTGTGCTCGTTTCTAGAATACCCAAAGGATAAGCAGTTCTCAGTCCACACAGCCTCTTGCTACCCCCGTGGTGTCGGTGACAACTCCCAGCTTGCCTCCCCAGGGGCTGGTGTACTCGGCCATGCCAACTGCCTACAACACTGGTAAGCCTGGCTCCAGTGCCTCATTGTCAGATCTCCCAGGCCTTTGTGACTCAGGCCCTGTCATTTTAGGACAATACTAAAAAAAATCCCCAAAACCAAACAAAAACCTAAACACAAACCAGAGCCAAACCCAACCCTACTTAAGCAGAGGTTTTGCTCATCCTCTGACAGTCTAAACTTAAGTTTGGCTGAGAGGATTTTGTCATTTCCTCAAGTGACTAGAAACTATTTTAAGAAAGCTATATTGCAGAGTAATTAAAAGCAGAAAAGTGTGGCTTTTGTTTTAAAACCTGAAAGAAAAGTGTGAGTGATAATGATGAAGTGAAAATAACTTCACCTCTGTGAATGAGGTGAGAACTGTCTCAGCACTGCAGCCCAGCCAAAGCTAACAGCCAGTCACCCACTGTTGATTAGCAGTGTATTGGATTTGCTGTTACCCATTTCAGTTGTGTTTCTAAATAATGGTATTTGTATTGATAATCAGGTAGAACTGTGCATGTGGAGTGTGCAGAGGGGCTACTGGTGCTCCCAGCTGTGTGACCTTGATCACAGCATTTAGGCACCCAGCCTCTGTCTCCCCACCCAGATTGTTCTGGTGGGAAAAGGCCATCAGGTCCAACGGTTCCCCCAGCACTGCCAGGGCACGACTGACCCATGTCCCTCAGCACCACAGCTCCATGGCCTGGAAACCCCTCCAGGGGGTCACTGGGACTCCACCCCTGCCCTAGGCAGCCTGGGACAGCCCCAGACAACCCTTGTGGAGAAGAAAATGTTCCTCAGCTCCAACCTAAACCTCCCCTGGGACAACTTGAGGCTGTTTCCTCTCATCCTATTGCTCCCTTTGTGAGTCCCTGTGCCCAGCCTGGCAGGCAGCACCCCAGCAGCCAGTGCTGTTCCAGGGCTTGGTTTGAGGTATGGGTTGTAGGACTGTGAGCTGTGCCTGTGACATGAGCCAGACAAAAGGTGTCTGTGGCTGACATCTGCCAAACTGCTCCTTGTGAAGGTGAGAGGATTGCTCCCAGGGTTCAAGAGTTTTTATATTTGGATCCTTTTGATCACTTGCCCTTGTGTTTTGGGCAGCCAGCCTTTATCTCTGTGCCTGCTTGGCTACCACCTGCATTCTCATAGATTCATGTTTGTATATGGAACTCAAAATAGCGACAAACTGTTTTCCTGTTTATTTGGTTTTCCCCTCCTTAGATTACTCCTTGACCAGTGCAGACCTGTCTGCCCTGCAGGGGTTTAACTCCCCTGGCATGCTGTCCTTGGGGCAGGTATCAGCCTGGCAGCAGCACCACCTGGGCCCAGCAGCCCTCAGCTCTCTCGTGTAAGTACCTCTGACCCCGCGCAGCACCGTGCCCGCTCCACAGCTTCTACCACCTGAGCTGAATACTCTGCACTGGGGTATTGAAGCCCACGACTGTCTGTGTCTTGTCTGCTGGTGACAGTGTGAGTGATGCCTGTCCAGGTGCAGCTCCTGGGCTGCAGAAATGTCCATGTTTTCTGCTGTGTGTCCCTTCAGTCTGTCCTCAGGCTGTCCCTGCCGGCCCAGCTTCTGACACAGGAGTCACTGTGTGGTGACTGTCAAGTTTTGGCAGTATTTCCCTGTTAACTTCTATAAATGCATTTAGACCTTTAATTGATGCTTTTTCCAGCGCTGTTTGTTCAGTAAGTTGTGTTTATTTATGTACTCCACTCTGAGGGTGCTGAACCACTAGACCAAGCACATGAATTGTCACTTTCTTCACCTTTTTTGCCTTGTCTTATTTCTGCCTTTCGGTTTTCTTTTCCCCAGTACTGGCAGCCAGCTATCTCAGGGTTCAAATTTATCCATTAACACCAACCAAAACATCAACATAAAATCTGAACCAATTTCACCTCCCCGGGACCGCGTAACTCCCTCCGGGTTCCCGCAGCAGCAGCAGCCGCCGCAGCCCCAGCAGCAGCAGCAGCCCCAGCAGCAGCAGCAGCAGTCGCGGCAGGAACTGGGTCGCTCTCCCGTTGACAGTCTGAGCAGCTCGAGCAGCTCCTACGACGGCAGCGACCGGGAAGACCCGAGGAGCGATTTCCACTCCCCGGTGGTGCTGGGGAGGCCACCGAACGCAGAGGACCGGGAGAGCCCCTCGGTAAAGCGGATGAGGATGGACACGTGGGTGACATAGACGCGCGGCGTCGCCCCTTCAGTTTTGTGTTCTCAAAGTGAACTGTCCTGACATATCTAAATTTATAAATAAGGACATAAGTATATTTATATGTATATACATACATGCATATATATATCTTCACACGCATATATATGTGCTAGTGTGTGTAGCATACACAAAATCATCAGGCACTTACGACAAACTTCTTGTATAGCTGCAGATGTCCCATGGTAAAATGTAACAGAACAATCCTGTAGGTATTGAGCTAGTCTGGCACTGACCTGGACTCGTTGTTTTACTGATAGAACCTGTTTTGCAGAGAACCGTTGTACCCGCAGTATAATCTCCCACCCTAGATCGCAGAACCGAGAGGGCTCGCCTGTAGTAACGTCCCTGTGTGTTTTATTCAGCTGTATGGTTACTCGTAGTTAAGAAATAATGCTTTGTAGCAGCAGAGCAGTAGAAAAGCAGGAAGAAGAAAGCAATACTGTACATAAAAATGACCTTTATATACCCAACCTGGCATGGGTCTCTGTCGCAGAGGGTGCATGGAGAAGGGCTGATGCTATAAGACATAAGTAAAAAAAACCACAAAAATAAATAAATACCCTGTTTTGCACGTGCAAAAAAAAAAAATAGTGTATTGGGTCAAAGAAGTGATTTTTTTTTTTTTAATGAGTGAAAGAGAGACATAGAGAATCTCGCATGAAATATTCAGAAAATATTAGCCTAGGAAATAGAACATTAACAAAATAAAATTAATATATTAAGTTATAATTGGAAGATGTTGGACAAAATTGTTTTTACGTTCATACCTTTGAAAAATATAGAAACGGATTTTAGCTCATGTATATTTTATATTAAAGAAAACAATACCCTAATGAATTGAAGACTATATATAAAGTTATATACAGTACTTTTGAACACATTCTGCTATGAATTATTTATATAAGCCAAAGCTGTATGTTGTAGCTTTTTTGTAGAGTATAGTTTTATCTTATTTTGACTTTCTAGTTTTTGCTTTCAAAGATGAAAAGGAAAAACTTGCAGGCGGAACCTTGGGGGAAAAATAAGCCATGAACACTTATATGTAAATTTAAATTTGAGCCAAACTCTTTGTGTATATAGCATCCTAAATATATTATCACTTTGGTGTAAGTACCTATGTATTGTACGGTCACCAGATTACAAAGTATATTTTTGTGGATTGACGCCGACTTGAAAAAAGGCGAGGTCCTTATTAAGTAGAGTATTCACTGTTTAATATTTACTATTTTGTTAAATATACTGTACTTTCTTTGGATTTTAATTATTATTAATATTATT